>JAGFMF010012216.1:3659989-3773665 GCA_019455555.1 Galemys pyrenaicus
GACAGACACACAGACCAATGGAACCGTATAGAAAGCACAGAAGTAAAGCCACACAACTATGGACAACTGATCTTTGACAAAGGAGCAAAGAATCTGCACAGCAAGAATTCAATAAACAACCACCATTCTCCACTTACCTGGGGAAGAGGAGTAGAAAGTGAATGAATCGATACCTCCTAGCTTTTGCTGTTTCCTTAATTACCACCATTAAGTCAAGGCTAAAATTCTTAGAATCATTTTTCACTTTTTTCTGATTTTTCCGCCTCCTCTAATTTTCTTTTAAATCAGCCCCAGAGTTACACAGAGTCACTCTTTTCTGGTAGAAGTGGATGAATTTGGTATCTTACAATGTAGTACTGAACGAAGGGAGCTGTCCAGCAGCATTAGAAATTCACAACCAGAATTTTCAAAAGCAGCTAATTCCCTTGTTTGCACTGGAGGCCTCGTTCACCTTGTAGCAATACCAAAAAGGAAGAGATCCTTAAGGCAGAGCAAGAATCATTGACCCTTCGGGAAAACTTTGGGTAAAGTGGAATAACCATTGAGCTGAAAGGATGATCCAGGACAAAAGTCTCACAAAAGCCAGAGGAATGAAGGTAGTCACAAAAGCAGACATGTTGGAGAAAGATGAGGACAGCACATTGTGTAGTACAAAGCATGAAAACTCTCCAGCTAACCATTTAGTGGAGCTGTGTATACTGACCCTAGATCATATGGGGATCCATGGAAACCTGACACTGAGTCTGTATATCTGTAGGATATTTTCAAGATACTTAGAAAATGAGATGAATGGCATCTTGAAAAGAAGTTGGGCATGGTTGATTTTTTTTAAAGATTTATTTATTTATACATACAAGATATGGGGTACCTGCCAGAATCTCAGGAGGTGAGAGGATTCACCAGAGACAGAGCAGGAGCAGAACAAGCAGACTGACTGAAACACACCGCTGAGGGGAGCAGCAGGGAGGCAGGAGAGGTCTGCTGCGCCATGTGGGTCTCCTCCCTGGTTGGGGATCGAACTTGTGCTGCTGTGCTGTAGATGCTTCACAGTATGGCACTCAATCTACTGTGCCACCAGGGTGTCCCTATGGTTGACTTTTACAAAAATAAAAGTATTAATTTGGGCAAAGAGAGGAGAAGGAGCATGGAAAAGAAGGCACAGAGCCTTCTGTATCTTCAGATACAGAATAGCTCTGAACTATAGCAAAGATAGCTTTGACCATAACTCACCAGTGTTTCCAAGAGGCAGGCAGTGATGGGTGCCCATGATGAGTGAGTGGGTAAAGAGTTTGAGTTACAAGGGAACGATATGCAGCTGTTATTTTGGGAATATATTGGATACATTTAGAGACTGGGCTTCCAAGCTGTGGACAGACCTCAGACTAAGGTTAAATGGAATCAACCAGTCAGGGACTCAACCACCATATTTGTGTGGCTTCTTCAGCAACAGCGACTAGCACAAAACAAAACAAAAACCACAGAATTAGATGGTGGAAGACCTGTGGCATCAAATTTGGAAGATGAGCGTGAAAAAGGTTAATGCTGCAAGGAAAATCCTTGGAATGATAACAAGGGTTAAGGACAGGGTTAAGGACAGGAAACAAGGGAGGGAGAACCAATTAATGATTATCAATGCTGAGAGACTTTTTCAATAACTTTATGAGCTAGTTCTCAAATCTGCCTGCCCCGAGGTAAGTGGGTATGGCATTGATTTATCATTTCCTGTCCCTTTGTTCAAGGTGGCGCCTTCCCTCGTGCTTCCAGGTATGTGCACAGAAAATCCCAATGTGTAGTGTCAGAGAAACTCCTGGGCAGGAGGTGAGAGAAACTCAGTGCAGGCTTAGGTGAGACACTCTCAGGTTGCACCTGATGAAATGACCCGCCTCCACGAAACAGGTGACTAGAGAAGAGGCTGCATGAAAGGAGGTGCTGAGAAGAATGTGAAGTGGACCAAAGGGGAGTCTGGGAAGAGAGGCGCCAAGGTGAACAGACTACAAGGTCAGGTGCAACAGCTGGTCCCATCGCCACCTGTGTAGACCCCCCCCCCCCCGTTAACGCCCAAGCCCCACATTCATCAAGTGCTTGTTATAAGTGAAGTAGGGTGCTGGGGAATAAAGTTGGGAAAGAACCAGAGCCAGGAGCCCAAAAATGGAAGGGAACAAATAAGTACTGGCCCTACCCTTGCTACCATAGACATCACATGCAGAATCTCATTCATCTCCAACTTCCCTCTGGTTGGAATATCCAGGCTTCTAAATAAACATCAACAAAATGAGGCTCAGGTTAGTGAATAATGCATAGTCTGGTCATGTCCCTAGAATTAAAATCCAGGTCAACTCCTCCACACTTTTACTTCAAAGTGAATTAGACATAGCCTTCAGCTTCAAGACGCTTGCAGTCAGTGAAAGGGAAAACAATACAGAATGACCTTGTCAGGAGATGGAATCTTCTGATCATTGATCAAGAGAAAGTCAATAATTGGACTTGGAACTCCAAGGGTTGACAGGTGCTCCAAAATATTGATTATAACTTGTCATCAAACGACTGTTCTGAATCTAGGGTACGAAACACACAGAGAAGTTTTTGTTGTTGTTTTTCTTGCCACCATTCCATATGACATATATTAACAATATGACCAGGTCCTGCCCTGGGGTGGGTGGGTATAGAATTCATTCATCATTTCCTGCCCCTTTGTTCAAGCTGGCGCCTTAGTCACCACTTCCCTCACGCTTCCAGGTATGTGCACAGCAAATCCCAGTCTTCAGTGTCCCTGGGACATAGTACAATAAGTCACTGGCATAGGTGTTTGTGTCATATAGAAACGGGGATGAGAAGGAAGCCCACTTCACTGGGTAGTCCTCTCTGAGATGCTGTCAAGCTTGAGATCTTGGCAAAGTTTCAGGATCCCCAAGGTTATTGCCAGCAGAATTAGAATGCAGAGTTCTGTGTCTGTCTATTGATAAGGTTAAGGTTTGCTTCCAAGACTCTGTTTTAATACAGAGATTTTAATGACAGGAACACATTTTGCAAGTTAATTAGATAGCCTAGCCTCCTATAATGTTGTTTTTGAGGATACACAAATGAGGACTATGTGGGCTGCTCAAAGGTGTAGCTTTCACTGGATTTCCAGGTGGGGTCTTGCAAAAGCCACATGAATCGTGATGAAACCTGAGGATACTAAGGTGTGGGCAGAGCTCGCAGGTGAAGACAGCTAGTCTCATCAAGTTTTCCCCATGTGGCGTTCAGAGCACTAATTACTCTCTAGGAGCAAAGCAGAAGACAGTGACCCCAAGCAACAGAAGTCAGCCTGCGTCTTCGTGGCCTCACATTGTTCTGTCGCTAGATGAGGGGAGCCTGTGGCCAAACATGTTCATTCTTCTCACTCCCCCTAATCTAGAGTCCTCTCCCTCCACCACACACAAAGATTATTATAAAAATTTTGAGAAATGTAGAAAAATAGAACACACTGGTGATGAAAATGGCATCATTTCTTGTTCCTGTCACAATGCCTTGAAGCTAACGACAGCTACCACCTCATGAGAAACTAGGCTCTCTCTCACACAGTGTTCAAAATAACTCTTTGAGGTGAGTATTTACTATACTCATTTCACAGTTGAGGAAGCATCAACTCAAGAGGATTAAATAACTTTCCCAGTTCCTCAAGTGAATGATAAGACTGAGATTTAATTTCATATCTTCTGATTGAGAGCTCAGATCTTCCTGGTGTAGAAAAGCTGTAGTCCCCACTTCTGGGACTGCCTTCATAAACTTTTATTTGGGAGACTTAAAATGGATCTATCCTTTCTGTTCTGTCTCACCAGATACTGATAAAAAAAAAAATCACTGCTATCAAGCCTAACATCGAATGAAAATTAACAAGTGACGTACTTCCCAAGAATCGACTTTCTTGTATTTTTATGTATATCTTGTACCCTAAAGGATTGTGAACTGACTTTTTTTAATCACGGACTGTGGTAATGTTGCCCTGAGTGTCTCCTAGTTTCCCTCCTCAAACACTTACTATCAAAGCCTCATATCAGACACTAAGGACACACTGCAAATAGGTGCTCCGCTTCGATAACGTGATACACAGCTGAAGAGACTTAGAAAAGGATGTGATGTGGAAAAAGGGTGATAAATATTGCTCTGGCAGTCTGCAGAGTCCTGTGAAAGCACAAAATCATTTATCGAAACTAAACAGGATATCACAGAGGACAACGGGCGGAAGATTATTGGCCTCGCAAATGGAAGGAAGGATCTGTTGTTATCTGAGATGGGAAGGAGCCTCGTGGTGCTGGAGATGATGGCGGGTGGGGTGGGAGACATGAGTGCTGGGGCTGACTGTTCCCGAGACTTCCAGATGGAGTATTGAAGTGAACAGCTGAATGTTGGGTCTAGCTTTGGAGTCAAGTCTTGACCCTTTAGCACCTAGATGTTGGATAAAGCGCGTTCGTGGGTGAGATCAAGGAAATAAAATTGTTAGGAAAGAAAAGAAGGAGAAGCACTGAGGCTAAGGGAGTCCCTGATGAAGAGGTCATGAAATCTAGGGATAAAGGAAGCTGAGAAAGAGCCAGAAAATGAAATTGAGAGGGACTCAGCAGTAAAATAGGAAGAAAATCACAGGACTTCAGAGTTCTGGCGAAAGTATACTGGCAAGGAGAAGCAAATTGCCTTGGTCCAATGCAGGTGATAAATCAAGTAAGATGAAGACTGAGAACTGACCGTGGAACTTGGCAACGTAAGGCCAATGGTGACTGTGAAGTGAGATAATTTGTAGAGCAGAGGGAAGAAAGTCTGCTAGAGATGTCTTAAAGGGGAAAAGGAGAGAAATCAGAAACAATGAGGACAGACAATTCTTTCACGGTTTGCAGCAAGTGGGAACATAAAAAGGCACTGAAGACTCATAGGAAAAGTAGGGAAAACAGCTTTTTTTTAAGGCAGGAAAAATAACTTTTGATTGCCTACCTATTAGAATGATACACAGAAGAATGAGTTCTGAGAATGCGCCCTGTAGAGGGAGTTGAAAAGCAAGACCCAATAGGTCTTGGGAGAGGCACATACACAGGCATGCTCTGCGGGTTTTTCTTTGTCTTTTCAAACACAGAAAAGAAAACTAGTTTATCTGACACCTGCCAAATGTGGGCATCATGCAAATAGTTTGCACACACTATTCGGTACAATTCTTCACAAAAGATCTTTTAAACTGCCACTGAAGCTCAAGAAGATTAAGTATCTCAAGCAAGTGAACAGCCATGTCAGAGCTCGAATCCTCCCTATCACATCCCAAAGACCATTCCTTTATCTTGACGCATGCTAGCTCCTCTAGAAGGGAAAGCAAAGGAGAAACAAAAATGAGTCTCTGGCAGGTGACAAAGATGGGGCAAATTGGAAGATGGGAAAGCAATCCGGGATCAATTTCAATAATCAGCCTGTGCAGTGGTTGCCATGAAGGTCTTGACTAAGAGCTTGGCTGTGGAGCTGGAGGGTACATTTTGAACCCTTTCTGAGGTGGACTCCCAGGCTGATGAAAAGTGAAGGGTGACAGCACCGCAAGGAGAGGCAGAGAAGAGGGAGGGGTCAAGATGTCTTCCTGCCTCCTCATGTGGGCAGATGGCGACACTGCAGGCTGCCAGTGAGGGTGGAAGATCGTTTCTGGAAGGAAGAATTTCTCCATTTGCCTGTAGCTCTTCCACTTCTCATTTTAACTCACTGATTAAAGAATGGGTTATTCCTGGCTGGCACAGCCTCTCGGAAAGTGGTTATAGGGAAAAATCTATGTTATCACTACATAGCTGAAGTTGTTAAGAGGAAGAATTTGGGAAGCAGGACAGTATAAACAGGAACAGTGAAAGAGGAGGAAGAGAAACCCCAAGAAATTTGGTAGAGAAGATGAAAGGAGAGGTCTCCCTAGTGACCTACAGGCTAAGTCTCAGCTCTATCACTGCAGCAAACCAGCCAGGGAGCTGACCCAAATGGCGCAGCAGACCTCTCCTGTCTTTCTGCTGCTCGCCTTAGAGATGTACTTCAGTAGATCTGCCTATTCTGTTCCCAACTCTGTCTCTGGTGAATCTATTCGCTTCCCACACCTCTGGCCTATACTCCAGCTCTTTTATGCATGTATTTTTAAAAAAGAGGAAAGGGAAGATTATTTCATAAAATAAGTTGTTACTTTGGACAGATCATTTACCACCATTATGCCAGAATTTGTCTGTGTGTGTGTGTCTGTGAGAGAGAGAGAGAGAGACAGAGAGAGAAAGAGAGAGAGAGACAGAGAGAGGCAGAGAAAGAGAGACAGAGAGAGAGAAGAAAACAGAGAAAGGGAGAGTTGATTGGGAAGGAGTACCATCTTTAATCCTCACAAATACCCAGTGAGGTATGTTTTCATTAGTCCATGATACACTTTGAGAACATTGTGTTAGACTAAACAAATAGCCATTTAAGAAGTATTGACAAGAGTATGGAGAAAAGATAATTCTCATACAGTATTGGTGGGAATGTAGACTGGTCCAGTTCCTATGGAAAAACTGTGGAGGTCTCTCAAAACACTAAAAATAATTCTACCCTAAGATCCAGCAATTTCTCTATTAGGTAGAAGAATGCAGAAACACTAATTTGAAAGGTCATACGGACTCCTTTATTTATTAAAGCACTATTTGCATAACCAAGTTATGGAAACAACCTAAGTGCCCAACAACAGATAAGTGCATTAAGAAGATGATGTGTATGTGTGATGGAATACTAGTCAGCTGTCAAAAAGGTGAAATCTTGCCATAGGAAACAACATGGCTTGGAATGGAGGGGATTATGATATGTGAAATAAGTCAAGAATAAGACAAAAACTGGATGATTTCACGCATGTGTGGAATATTTTTAAAAGGTAAAATCAGTTGAAACTGATGGACTAGTTGGTACTTCCTTTACTTGTCATTTTCCAGAATCCTGGCATATCACAGGGTTCCTGGGATTTGTAAATGACTGGATGAACAAACAAGTGGATGGTTGGCTTTGGTTTTTCTGTGTCTGCAGCCTCCTTGCTTCTCAGCGGAGATTCACATGGAGATAACACATTGTTCTCTTCTCTGTACCCTTCACGGGGCCTGCCCAGAGCAGCTGCTGCCTGTGTGATTGGCTGACTCCAATCTTAATTGAAGGAAATTTAGATGTTTCTGATATGAACCTGAGGGCTCTGAGTTCTAATGAACCAAATCCAGAGCCCTTTTTAAAACAATTCAGCACTAGAAGAGATGCTACACTTTTATAATGCAAACAATGATGTAAACCAATATTACTCAGTAAAAAAGTACTAAAAGGAAAAAATCCCCTTGATAAATCCTTGAACATACTGGACTACTTATTTTCCTACAGGATATACTCTTGAAGGTCTCTGTACTTTTGAATACCCTGTTGTTTCTATTTAGTATTCCACCCTGTCCCATCCAGTTAGAAACTGTCTCTCAGGTCCCGATGCCCAGCTCAGTGCCTTCCTGGCCATCAGACCTCTAGGTTTCAAGTCCATCGGTAGCTCTCTGACACTTGAGTCTCTGTACCTGTTGCTTATCTACCGCAGGGCTCTGTGAGACCCCAGAAGACAGAACAGTGTATTGTGAGCTTGGGTGGCCAGGGCCTGGAGCTTATCCTGGGCCTGGACATCCCCGGCTCAACCAGAATCTGAGGAATTACTGAGTGGGGACATTCCCCCCACCCCAGCTGGTCAGGCCAGTGATGGGAGAGAATTCACAATGATAATGACAGTCCTCAATTTCAGGGCCACTTACCAGGGAAATTAGCTGAAACACACAAGAGGCCAGCGACCAGTCCCAAGACTTCCTTCTGAGGTGAAGGTCGCCAGAACAAGAAGGGAAGGCGCCACACCCAGCCGCGCTTTTCCAGCTGTGGGCCCTGAGGGGGGCTGTGTGGTGCCAGCAGGGCACAGAGATAGTTCTCAATGATTCTGAGCAGACGGGTCAAGGAGGAGTCCTGAAGCCCTTGGTGGCTTTTTCAGGTTTTTATTGCATCGTTCTCTCAGAGGAAACCAGGTTTGTGGCAAGCAGGGGGGCCGGGGGTCCAGGAGGCTGGCAGGGCTCCTGGCCCCTGGCGCATCTTCACTCTCTTCTGCCTCTTTCTCTCTTCTCTTGGCATCCTCCTGACACTGCCCTTACACACCCATGTCTCAGCCCAGGTGCACCCACCTGCGCATGCCCACACCCTACTTGAGGGGCTGCCATCAGGCACGTGTGCAGGCCCACAGGTGTCCATCATCACACCAATGGCGGGAGGGCAGAAAAGTCTGACACTTCTCTGACCCTGCAGGCAGCCTGCCTCCTACAGCCTCCCTTTCTAGGGGCCCACCTGGGCTTAGTAGAGGCAGTCAGGTGCCTGAAGGACCTTGCCTGGGCTTGGTTCCAGGAAGCCCACGGCTCCCTGTCCCCACCGGCTGTGTCCTCCTGGGAAGCTGCAACAGGCGTGACCAGCTTCCTTTCAGAGCCTCTGAAATGCAAATGTGTTCCCTGCACAGCGATGACGTCATGCTTGCCTCTGGCTGGAGCCGATAATGCCAATGAAATGCCACGGCTCATAACAGGTGCGCTGATTGCCCTGCTGAATGATTTACTGGAGCAAGACTCCAGGGGTCTAGTCCACAGGAAAGAACATTCAGTCGCCTGACCCCTAGCCCTTGGGGGAGCTTGTGCACCTTATTGCCAATAATTAACTCACCCCTAAAAGCCAAATCAGAGTCACGCTTCTCTGTGCACAGCAGACTCGTGGGTAACCTTCCCCTCACCTCTGCCCCTCTGCAGAGCACAGTCTGGGGTCTCTCTACCCTCACCCCCAAACCTGGCCACTCCAAACAGCTTTCTGAGCCAGCTTCCTGAGGAAGAAAAGCTCTCATTCGGTCACTTTTTGATTCAAAAGCTTTCAGTGCTCTCCCATTGTCTCCCCAATCACGCACTTATTCTTCAGACCGGCCCTCCAGACCCCGAGACTGGCCCCACCTTTGTCGGAAACAGCCCCGCTGCGCAGCAGCCCACTTCCTACCTCGCGGGGGCGCTACTGTCTGTGCAGACTTGTCTGGGCTGCCCCGCCCTGCACCTCAGGGCACGAGGCCGCGCTCCCCAGAGCACGTCTGCAGCAAGGCCCTTTCCAGCCCTTCACTGACTGGAACTGGACTGGACTGGACTGGACCGTCCGTGTCCCTCCGGCAACCTCAGGGCGGTTGCCGCAGAGGGCCTGGGCCCAGAGGCGCCGGTTGGCGCACTGTCCTTTCATCTTCATCCAAAAAGGTATTGCCGTTCTCGTGTACAGGTGGGGAAACTGAGTCCTGAGGGAGGAAGGAAGTTGCCTGTAGGGTCAGAGAAATCAGGTCTTTCTGCGCTCCCGCCACTGGTATAATGATGGACACCTGCGGTGCTGCGTGCATGCCTATGTGGGCATGTGCAAGTGGGCACACCTGAGTTTGGACACGGCTTATATGGGCGGCGCCATGAGGGCGCCAGGACCAACCAGCAGCAGCAAGTACCAAGGGGAGCAGCAGTGAGAGCAGCGGGAGGGTGAGATGTGCCGGGGGCTGGGAGGCCTGCCAGCCTCCAGGCACCCCTCCCTGCCATGTACCTGCTGCCACCCCTGTAATAAAAGTATAAAAGCCACTGAGGGCTCCAAGACTCCTTCCTTTACCCTGTCTGCTAGAACCATCCAGAACTTGCGCGGCGCCTCCTTTCCTGCTGCTACATTGCCTGAAGTCAGCTCCCCAGAGGTGGCACCGAGTACCAAACCCGCGCAGACAGATGGCAGCGCCCCAGAGGCGAGCGCGGTGGGGTGTCGAGCTTCACACCACGCAACCGTCGTCGTCGTTCATTGCGGGGACTGGCTTGGTGATGCGCCGCATGCCGCGGGAGCAGGGGATGTGCGGGCTCACGGCCTGGGCTCCTGCTCACGGTGGAAGCTCCGGGCGCCTGGCTGGCGAGTTTTGAAGCCCTCAGCCGGCCCTGGGAGGGTCGCCTGAGGGGTCTCTGCTGATGCTTGGCGTGAAAATGTGAATTTAAACCCTCGGCGTCCCAAGACCCAAAGCCGATGGAGGGAGCCGCGTGATTGATTTCAGGTGTGCAGCGGGTAAAAGCAAATGCACCGCCCGGTCACAGAGCCCTGAAATGCGCTTGCCCGTTTTCCACCCTCGGCTAGCCTGGAACCTTCCAGGAGAAAACCTGCCGCCCCTGCTTCCCCCACCCGGCCTGGCTGCCTTTTCCCAGGCCCAGCTGGGCCGGCACAGGCCTGAGGCTGGAGCTGGGAGATGCTCCCTGGGCAGATCATTTTCATTTCAAAGCGAAAAGTGCTCTGGGCTGGGGAAGGGAGCCCGCTGTTTCCTGCTAAATCAAGCTCTCTGGAAGGGAAGCTGGAACATGAAAGCAGCAAAGGGATGGGGGAAGAGCGGGTGGAAAGCAAAACTATTAGACTGCTCCGCCCGCCCAGCACCCAGACCTCGGCAGGACATAGTCTCCAGCCGCGGGGGTGGGAGAACATCCATCAACCTTTCGCAAAAAGGAGACCAGTCAGGGGCCTGGAACCCAGAGGGGGGGGGGGCGGGGGGCCGGGTTTCAACCCCTGCACACATGCAGGGGAATAAGAAAAGGCTCAGAGTTTTGGTGGGGGGGAGGGGAACAGGGCCCCCTCCCTCCAGTCCCTCTGTCTGGAATCTGAGTCGCCTGCTCTAGAACAATTCCAGTGGCTGAGTACTCAGGAGAACACAGCATCCGTGGTTGCCTGACAAAAGAGCAGCTCCTTCTCCGAGAAAATCTGTTTCTTCAGGTAATTTTAAGGGGACTGGGAAGAGGAAGAGAGCAGAGAGAAAGGACGATCGTCACACAGAGCCACTCAAAAAGAAGGTGGACGATAGCGGAACTCTGCAATTTGGGGGGACACCTGCCCCGAGAAACAACATCACCACAGCGAACCGCTCACTCTCTTGGACTCCCCCCTGGGTTAGGGAGAAGAGACCGCTGACTGGCTGGGGCCTGGGCTCGGGGGAACAACAGCAGTGCCCCGCGGAGGGACAGAGGCTCTTGGTGTTTCCCCTTCCTGCTGATGAAGCTGTTCTTGCCAGAGCTACTAGGGATCTATGAGATTGCACACACACGCTCACACTCACATACACACACATGTGCACACATTGCACACACATGCTCACACAGGGGTAGTACAGGCATCCTCCTTATCCTAGGGGTAAATGTGTTACCACCCCCAGTGCATGCTTGGATTGAGATCTCTCTCTCTCTTTCTGTCTCCCTGTCCTCTCCAAAGTATCTTACTGTACACAGTATTTTCAGACTACAGTTGACTGAGAAAACTAAAAGCTTGGAGGAGGTGTGGCTACAGCTACAGTTCTAACACCCAGTGAAATTAAATGGGTCACAGTCTGAATCGCTGGGAAACCCAGCCCTCCACGAATTTTACAGCTTGGCTCCACCTCCCCCACGCCCAAACCCTAGTCCCCTATGTTAAAACATTCTGGATTATTGCAAAGAACAGAAAAATGGTATGATCTCCTTTCAACTGCAAACAAAGCCTGCTTTCCTCACTTCGATTATGGATTATGTGGAAGAATGATGCAACAGAGGGAGGAGAGAGAGAGACAGAGAGCAAGATGGCCCCGCTGTGGTCTACACCGCTGGCTGTGGGGCCAAATGCTGCACGGAGGAAGGAATGGGAGCCACAGGTGGAGACCGCTGCTCCTGCCCACGCTGCTCTGGCTCCCAGGCCCAGCAACAGGAAGAGAGGGTCTCGCCTGTACCCTCTTGAAATGCAGTGATGCACCCTGAGTGAGTGAGGCCAGTCAGAGTGTGACCGTGACTAGTAACAGTAATTTCCCTCTTTAGGGACCTCATACGAGCAGGAATGAAAGGACCACATAGGAAAGAGGTAACTGGGACGTGTTCTGCAGAGGAAGATCGGAAAATAGAAGAGACAAGAGGAACAGTGAAAGAAATGAAACTTAATGTTCATTAAAGTCAGGCAGCAGGACCTCCCTGGTGGCAGCAGGAGTTAAACACCAATGAAGCATCATCCTCAGCCACTGCATCATGAGTTTGATCCCCGGCCAGGGAGGTGACCCACATGGCGCAGCAGACCTCTCCTGTCTCCCCTGCTGCTCCCCTTAGCAGTGTGTTTCAGTCCATCTGCCTGTTCTGCTCCCCGCTCTGTCTCTGGTGGATCCTCTCACCCACACACACACACCTCTGACCTGTACCCCAGTGCTTGTATGCATAAATAAGTAAATCTTTAAAAAAAGGAAGTCAGGCAGGGCTTGTTCTTTCAAACATCACCGATTCAAAGAGTGTAAAATAGCGGGAAGGTGGGGGTTGTCAAACGAAAAAGGACTTCTGCTCTGAATGGTCGGTGAGTAGATTCCATTTTCCTTTGCTAATCCAGAAAATAAAATATCGGGACAAAATGCCTGGAAGACTCTGCCCATGGAGTGATGCTCAGAGGCCCTAAGACTCGAGGAGGAGCAAATGTCACTTCTGGGTGAAGCCCCCGGCAGTTCTGATTTCTAGCCCAGCCCCAGGGCCCCTGGTGGCATCCTGCCTTGCCCCGTCACAACCACACTGTGGGGTGGGCTTACGCCATGTGGGTAACACAAATGCTGCGTAGGTGACCAGATGACGATGGCCTTTCGTAGACCGTAAGCACCGACGATGGCATTTACAGGGAAGCCCTGTTGGGAAGGAGCCATCTGAAAGGGACTCTTGCACGTGGCTGACCTTGGATTGTGGAGACTGCTGGGTGAGAACTGGTGCTCTCCATAGTTCTCTGTGTGAGCTCTGCAGCACAACAGCTTCAGGGCAGGTGGACTTTTCAGGTATAAGCTCAGGATCCTCAAGAAGTGTGTCCCAAGAAATGCAGGTGAAAGGTGGTTCATCTAATTTTATTTATTTAACCTCAGCTGTCACACAGCACACATCTACTGTAATCTCAGGCAAACTCAAACTCAAGGGGAGGAATGCCCACAAAACATCCTGTTGGGGCTCTTTGAGATGACCACCTGTTGGGGCTCTTTGGTATGACCACCAGGGAAAACATAATCTGCCCCAATATGTGCAACTCCTTTGTCTAGTATTATAAATCAGACTTACGAACTAGAGGAGTTGTCTATGCCAGCTGGCCCTCTGTTTGTTTTTATAAATAAAGTTTTATTGGAACACATTCAAGCCTATTTATTTACATATCATATTTTGTCATTTGTGTTAGAACAGCTAAGATAATAATTGTGAAAAATACTAAAATACAAAACCTAAAATATTTATTATCTATATAGAAAAAAAAAGAAATTGTGACATCTGATATAGACAACTACTACATCTTCCAAGAATCTATGACCTGCCCCTCAGTGTGTCCATGGCACCTTTTCCATATTCTATGGGGAATGGTTTGTGTAAATGTCTTAGTTGGTGCTTACCTTTGCTCTTGATGTTTCTTCTATCAAAAGTGTGCTCTTGTTACTCTTCTTATGGTGGCTCCTTTTTATCATGAGTGAATATTCAGATCCTGTCATCTCACAGGCTCCTCCTCTGTCCATGTAGTCCAAAGTAGCCCCCAACTTAATTCCCAGTTATCCCATTCCTTGTTGTAGCTCATTCTCCTCATTACATATGCCATTATTAGAAATTATCTTGTTTACTATCACCTCAACCATCACTAGAGATCAAATATCTTAATGGCAGGTAATGACATTTCTATTTGCCGTTTTATCTAAAACTCTCCAGTGGACAGGAGGCTGCCCACCCAGTGGAGATGAAAAAGCATGCCCCAACATATAGGGGAGAACTTTAAAGCAAAGTGTCCTGTTAATGCCTATGCCTGGAGTGCTAAGCAAAGTGTAAAGCTCATAATATGTGCACTTCTAAGTTGGCGGTCAGATTATATCATTGCTCAGTCTGCATCACAGTGGAATCTAAAGAGTATTTCAACATTGTCTGGCTATTTTCTGTGAGCTTAACTTGTCTCTTCGTTTATGTCATGCGTTGTTTGAGAACAAAGATTGTGTGTCTGCTTCTGGCTGTTTAGAGTGACATCTGAGAGTTAATGAGTTTTAGCCACTCACATGTCACCATACATAAGTGAGGGCTGTAGAAGGACGATGCCAGCACACAGAATCCAACCGTAGTGAAAGGGAACCAAGAAATAGAATTGCTAAGATCGCATCTATTTCCTGGAGGAGACAATACCTCAGCAGGATATGGAAAATCTCAAGGGTCTGGAATGTAAAAGAAGAAATCAGGAATAAATATCATGTTCAGAGAGGCAGTATTTTATAGATCACATTCATTATACATGTGCTAAACATATGCTTAGTGTTTACATACATCATTATGTTTATTTCTCAGGTCAATCAGATGAGAGAGGTAATAATTATATCCTGCCTTAAAGGAGCGTGAACAAATTTAGAAATATATCTGACCCAACTCAGTCTGATAACAATAATAACAAGAGCTACTATTCGGTTACTATGTGCCAGACATTGTCCTGAGCAATTTTTGTGTTATCTCACTTAACCACATAAGTGCCCTATGAGGAAGACACTGTAATTATTCCAAGTTCTACCAAGGAAACTAAAGGACTTGGCTAAGTAAATTTCCTAAATTCATTCATTACACAGCTAGGATTCACACCCAAGCCGTCTAGCTCCAGAGACTATATTTATAACCACACTTACCTACTCTCTAGAGTTCTAGCATGTTTCTTTTTACCTTTTACCTTGTTCTTACTAAAAATCTTCATTGCCAATACTTCCTTATGTGTCTGGTTGGTCCAGCAGACCAACCAGTAAAGGGTTATGGTGATACTGATGGGGACAGATAGGACTGGACAATTAATATGGTTTTAAAACAAAGAAATTCAAGAGCCATACTTAGACTTACCTTGAAATTTACCCAAAGGTAGTGTCTCACTACCAAGCAGTTTTTAGTAGAAACCGGTAGACCCAGATGATAAACTTTTGTTATTTTTGCTATAATTCTTTGTGAAAATGGTATTGAAAAACTGATCCAAGACCAAAACGTGTGGCTGGACTTCTCAGCAGATTCAGAGCTCAGTGCGAGATGTGATGGGTTGGCTGGAGAAATAACATAAGCTTGGTTACGAATATTTGGTTTTATTAATTTACTAGTCAACTTTCAAGCCTCAGTTTCAACATCCATAAAAGGAAGCCACAGTAAGTTCTCAGCAACAAGGGCTAGTTGAGTAGTAGATGACTTTAATCTAGACCACATTTATCCTAGACTGTGTCCATTAGTAAACTGAGGTATCCTAAGAGATGCTCTGCAAAAGTATAAATAAGTAAATCACATAGAGAATTTGTATCCAGCATTCCACCTGGCAGAAATCATCTACACAGTAGGAATGCAGCTGCCATCTTTATATACGGATGACAATGCAAAATGTTGATTTGCTAAGGAAGAAGATAATATGTAGGAAGAGCAGCTCTTTTTAAAAGATAAACAATAATCAGGGGGGGAAAAAGACAGAAGGAAGCTTTTGTTATCTACCTTAAGTGAAAATTAGAATCAAGACCCCCAGCTTCCAAGACCATATTATTTTCTCATTCCCTGTGTTAGAGGAAAGGAACTCAATTGGCAAGGCAGTGATTCAGCCTAGATAATTAGATGGTGAATGATAATTAATCTTGGACCCTGAATCAGCTCCTTGCCAGTATGCCTCCTTTCTCTGCTCCAGATCTCCATTGTCCAGACTGCCTCAGAATCTCAAACCCAAAACCACTAATTGTAGTTTGGCTTAATTAATTTCCCCTCCTAAGTCTCACTTATTGCCTTTGCTCATTGTTGAGTTGCTTTTGAATTTCCCCACAGATTATATTTGTTTTCTCAGAGCCCGGAGGAAGGACAATAAAATGTGTGATTCTTCACCCTTTACAGTAATCTTCAAGGACATGATGGGCAGCACTGCCCCCTTTCCATTTTTGCTAGAAAAGAGCTGCATGAAATTGATAGTACGCATTTGTGCACCATTCGTAAGGGGCTACCAAGAAGACAACTCAAAGGAATGGACTAAAAGTGTTTACTTGAAGTTCTATTTTGACTCAACAGGGGGATATGCTTCAGTGGTCCAGCTACCACCAACGACACCTAAATTATTCCTGGGTCAAGCCCTACTGGCCCTCCATGAGCATAAACTAATGGCGATCGGAGTAACAAGGTTTGGAAATTGACTAGAGTAGAGAACTACCCAGGTTTTAGTTCTGTGCCAGAATGAATAATGTCAGCATTCTCTGAGAAGGGCAGTACTGGAAAAGAAGCTAATTTAAGGAGGAAATGTTAATGGGTTCAGTTTTGGAAATGTTGAGTTTGAGTTGCCTATGAGACTTTAATAATCTTGACCTCAATTTCCTTTCTTTACAGAACAACTCCTTGAAAGAGATATTTATACTCACTGTTGTACGCCAGGGTTCACAGAGGGCACAAGAAAGAGATTTGTATGGGTGTGTTTTATTAGACTGTGTTCATCGGGCAGATCCCACTGAGCATGCCTGTGACTCAGTCCTCCAGGAAGCCACCCAGTCCGTGTGAGGTACAACTCAGAGTATCCAAAATGGGGGTGAGGGATGAGCAACAGAGATTTAGTTGTCCTCATTTGTATTTCCCCTTCTTGGATGCTTGCCTCTTAGATTTTTCTAGGTCTGTTTCTTTACAAGCCAGGTTTACTGAAATACCTTTTTTAAGAAAAGATTGATTGATTTATACAAGAACTGAGGTATAGCCCAGAGGTGCAGGGAGTCAGAGGAGTCACCAGAGACAGAGTGGGGAGCAGACCAGGCAGATCTACTGAAACACACTGCTGAGGGGAGCAGCGGGCAGACAGGAGAGGTCTGCTGTGCCGTGTGGGTCCCCTCCCTGGCCGGGGATCGAACTCATGCTGCAGTGGCTGCGCATGCTTCATAGTGCTGTGACTTCACCCCCTGTGCCACCAAGGAGGCCTCAGGCACACTGAAATATCTTTTTCATGGGTGTCTTTACTGACACATCCCAGCAGCATTGCCAGCACCATCACCAAGGCCTCATTCCCACCACGGTGCTACTGACCTCCTTGGTCAGCACCTCGTTGTGTCCCACCGCCACCAGCCCCACCCCCAGCTGGACAACCACCCCAACCACCACTGCACCACCAGCTCCATCTTTGCTACTGCCATGACCAGCACTGGCTGCTGTACCCACTTTCATGTTCTCCCGACACTTTGCACTATGGATGTCATATATCTCTCATAGACTCGTGTAGAGCTGTCTGCCTCTTCCCTTTCTGTCAACAAGGACTACACCGTACTCAACATTGTCTCAGTTATTCCTGCCACATGCTAAGCATAAACATGCATAGGCTGGTTGCTTGTTAGAATCCCTAATGAGGGACAGGATGGGATTGCTATGGAAGAAGGAACAAGAAGGAAATTGAATTAAGAACCCAGGGAAAAATGTGGCTACCCCAGAAAGGAAAAGCTCTCATCCTAAAGCTGGAAATAAAGAGGTGTGGATGGATTTCGGACCTGGCAGGCTCCATCTCTAGGAAATGGGAAATAACTTAAACAACTTTGCCCAGATAAGCTCCTGACACACAATCTAAAGGATTTCTTTACATTCTCTAATGGTTTTACATAAGAATCTTATTTTATGAGTTTATCAATTTATTCACTGTGCTCCAATCATGTTTGATATTAAATCACTTTATGACATTTTATGTGCTCATCAGTAGAGATTCAGAGTAGGGCTGGGGTCTCAGATGGACGCCTGGCATGCCAGCTCCTAGGCAGCACAGAGAGCCCTCCCACCCATGCACAACGGAAGGGAAGTCCTAGGAAAGCCGTGTCAATGGCCCCATCCTGTCGCGGGTCTAGACACAGCTATTGCTTCTCATCATATTCGATCCCACAGAACATGGGATAGTGTTTCAACATGTTCCAGAGGAAAGAATTTCAGGCACCAACCTGAAGGCTCTCTCCTGGTGGCCGAGAAATCTGGGGTCCATGATTCCTTCTTCTGAGACTCAATCCCATATAAAAAACTTGCCCATGGCCCCTTCTGGCTGTGGTGTCTCCACACTCCACATCACAATCAAATTATGTTGTCATACTCTTCACTAAAGAGGAAACTGAGGCTCAGAGGCATGGGGCACTTGACACAGAGCCACCAGCTCCTGAGCTGCAGTGGGCCCAGCCCCCCCAATACTCTGCCTTGCACCCCCAGCAGCTGTTGTTCTCTGAGCAGAGAAGTCCCCAGGGGCACTGCAGAGGGTCTCACAGAACCCGGCTCTAAGTCCCAGGCTTGGCCAGTGTGGAGGAGCTGTGGCCCCTAGAGGCGGGGCCCCTGCACCTTCATGCTTGTCCTCCCCCTACCCTCCACCACCCGCAACCCACCTGCAGATTCTTCATCCCACCAAGATCTGCCAGGAGCCCAGCACAGCCCTGCAGGCACTGCTTAGGTAAAAACTGTCAATGATTCAGCAGCATAAGAAGAGAGAGGCAGGGAAAGGGACAAAGGAGAAAGGAAGCGATTACCTGGACACTGAGGAGCATAGTCAAGGCCTCAGGGCCCACCATGGTGGGCCCAGTGTGGCTCAGTGTGCCCTCCTGGAAGACGGACCACACCTGGCTTCCCTGCAGATTAGCGTGTGAGTGGGCAAGTCGTCCCCTGTCCGAGCCTCAGTCTCCTCCCTATCACCAGGAAAACAACACCTTCCTCCAGAATTATCCTCGGAATCAGGGGGCAGGGTCTCACCCATCCCCACACCCAGCAGAAGCCCGATCGATGGTGGCTGTTCTTACTTCCCCAGCTCAGTGAGGAGCAGCTCGCTGGAATGGTCAGCATGTGACCAGCCACTTGCTGTCTTAGCAGTGAGTCTTCAGACAGAGGACAGCACCCTCTGGCCCCTGCGTCTCTCCCTGACATCTGCCACAGGGTACAGGCCACAACCCAGCCAGCTAATGCCCTGCTGTGGAGGTGGAGTTCTGAGAACAATCCAGTGCTGGTGGCCCAGGGTACACAGGAAAGTTAACAGCGCTGTGCTCAGGATGGAAATGAGGCTGCTATTGAGAGGGAAGGACCAGAGCCAGGACCGCACCGACTCTCTGTGTCTGCAAAGAGGAAAGATGGGGCAGTGGAGGGAAGTGACAGAAGCACGAGCAGTGCCCCATGTTCCGGTCTCGTGCTGAACTGCACTGGCTGGCTTCCTATCGCCACTGTCACAAGCGGTGCTGGGGGTGGGAGGGGGTGGGGGCGGGGCTTTAAATGCCAGCAAGTATTATATACAAAATTGAAAAGGGTCAACAGGCTCGGGTTCTTGCCGAAGGCGCTGGAGACTATCCCACTGCCCGTCTTTCCAGTTTGCAGAGGCTGCCCTAATGCCTTGGCTGGCAGCCACTGTCTGCCGCACACACAGCCTCTTCCGACCTCCCAGCCTTGCTCCTCTGACTCCGCCTCCCCCTAGATCCACACAAAGACACTGGGTCCACCAGGCAACCCAGCATCATCTCTAACCTCCAAATTCCTAGCTTAATCCCATTCACAGGCGCTTTGGCAGGTAAGGAAATATGTTCAGGGGTTCTAGGAGTTTGGATGTAAATTTGTTTTGGGGGGGCATTACTCTGCTATACCTCCCACATGGAGGTGGGAACTAGCCTTGTTCCCATTTTATATGTTACAAAAAATAATAAAACTAGGCGTAAGAAAAATGAAGAAATTCTCCAAAAGTGACACGTCAGTAGGTGAAGAGCAAGGATTCAAAGCACGCTGCGGCTGACTCTTAGAACATGTTCCTCAGTAGACTCTACACAAGGTCCCTGTGAAGGAACCACTAAGTCCAGGAGGGTTGTACCTAAAGATCTTTGAACTTCGCCGTCTGTGTGATAATCTATGGTTCTCTGTGCGGGATGGGGAGTCAGAGGCTCAGTTCCAGCCAGTCTCGAGCATCACCGGTTTCTGTTCTCTGCTCTGAACTGGAGGAGAAGCATGACTGTGGCGGTATCTGCAGAATGAAAGGACGATGGGATGGAGCATTTTCCAAGAAGACTCTTGATTAATGCAGGACAAGCCCCGCTCCTATATATACTACCTTGGAATAATACATAACAAAATCTACTTTTCTCCTGGGAGTCCACCCGTCAAAATCAATGACAATCATGTTGGTGTTTTGCTAATGGAACGAAACGGGAGGTAACTGGTCTTGAGAAATCCTATAATGAAGTAATTAGTTACTCCATCAGTAAGCGGAAAGAGTAAGCACAGATTGGGAAGGCTGAAAATAAACTCTGTGATTATGGGGGGGCCTGCAGTCCAGAAGTGCTGACACCTGACCCAGCTGCTCCGGGCAGACAGGAACAGACCCCCATGTCCTGGCCGGGGCTCTGGGGCTCTCCCCACCATAACCTCTGGAAGTTTGAACACAACTGGGCAGTTTCCCAAGAAGGCGGAGCATCAGGGATAAAATGACACATCGCGCACATGTGACAGGGGAGGGTGGGGTGCTGAAAGCCCAGCGTCTGTCTGTGTGCAGTGGGGTAGTGACAGGACAGAGAGAGTCCTGGGGTCACCTGTCCCCTCTGAACGGCATGCTGGCCCCTCAACTCTCACAGACCTTTCTTTTTTCTTCTTAATACTACTAATAAATAATGGCTCATAACTAGATAATTTTTTCTAGAAAGTAAAAATACAAAGAAATCACCCATCATGAATTCCACATGGTAATCACCATTAATATTATGGAGAATGTCCTTCTAACATCCCTTTCTCTATCTCTACGCAACAATTCGGTATAGAACAGTAACAGATCCCACTGCGGGCCCGGGGCTGCCCTGCTCAGGAGCATAAGGAGCATAAGGAGTCCAAGTGGTCTGATTGGCTCATGCATGGCCATGTGGCCAAGCCCAGCCAATAAGGCCTCGTGCTCGTGCTGGCGCTGCGGGGACGGAGTTCCCGCGCTGAGGCGGGTGACTCTGTGCCAGGTTGGCTGCGAATTCGGTGCTGTAATGTTGGATCCTGAACTTGAAAAATATACAACAGAAAAATGTATATTCTATTTTTTTTTGGTAAAAGATGTACTTTTTATGCATATAAGAGCTGGGGTGTAGGCCAGAGGGACGGGGTGTGAGAGGATACACCAGAGACAGAGTGGGGAGCAGAACAGGCAGATGGACTGAAACACACTGCTGAGGGGAGCAGTGGGGAGGCAGGGGAGGTCTGCTGTGCCATGTGGGTTAATTCCCTGGCTGGGGATCGAACTCAGGCTGTAGAGGTGATAGCGCTGAGACTTAACTACTTCCCACCAAAAAAAATGAATATTCTTAAATACATCTCTAGTCATTGGCTTTTCCAACACAGAATTGGTAGATTTGGAGTATTACTGGATAGATGCTCTTTTAAAAAATGCACCTTCCTCAGATTATTCCCAGTGAGTTCTACTTTTCTGCTAGTCCATTTCTACATCTTTTTTTTCTTTTTTTTTTTTTTTTTTGCCGATTATTTCTGTTCTGTGCCATATTTGGTAGTGAAAAGTGGGAATAACCTAAATGTCAAGGAATTGTTTAAAGGGCTGACATAAATTGTGGCAAATAACAGAGTATTTATATTAATTCTCATTGTTATAGTAAAATGAGAGATCTGGCAGGATCTTAAAGGCAACAGCTTTAACAGTAGATGTTGAAGTGGGGAAGAGTACAATGTTCTTTTGGGTTTTTCTTTAATGAGTTTCTGTTACTTTTTTAATTATAAAAAATAAAAGAAATGTAATAAAAATGTAATAATAAAAGTATTAAAATAATTCTGTTGCTAGTTATGTGGGGTGTTCCGATTAATCTTTTGTTATTGGACATTAATGTTTTTATTGCTTTATTGGTGAATGAAAAATCACTTATTGGCAGTAATAGAAAGTTCTGGGGAAAAAAATGACCAAATCATCCTTAAGAATACATTAATATTTTTAACATATCCCAGTACTAAGATACCAAGAGTACTATTACTGCTCTTGCAAAAGGAGAGTTTGAGATTTTAATTTTAACCAAATTCTCATCTGACAAAACTGCAGTGATGATCTTTTTTTTTTTTTTAACTGAAGTGTGCAAAAAGCCAGCAAGAAGGATCTGTGGCCTCGTGAAAGTCCACAGAAGCTACAGCCAGATACTTTAACCTGGACACAGCTCGTAATCCTTATGTCTTTGGGAACTGGGTGTTAAAAATATACACTTATCACTTTCTTCATCTGAATAGTGCTGATGATAAAGTTTCTTGCTAATGAGATTGTTGTTGCAAGGGATTTAAAAAAAGAACTAAAGCATCTAATCATGAGGTTTTTCATGGAGTTTGTTCTCAACAAATGTGGATTCTTATTAGTCCTCATTTTCTCTTCATCTTGAAATTTCATCTGTCAGTCTTCCAACCTGAGCTTTGCTGCTTTCTGTTAAAATGCTGGGTCCCTGTTCGGGGCTTCCAAAGTGGTTAAGTACAGCTTCTCATGTGCTTGATGTGTTCTAAGGGGATGGAAGAGAGCTGAGCCTGGAAGGACTTCCTTGCTCGTGACTAGATCTAGTAAAGCATTCTGCAGGCAAGGAACACTGCTGTGGCTACACAATATACAAATTATAACCCTACAATCTATTTCCATTTGGCCTGTCTCCCCAAGACTGGAAGGTCTTGAAAGAAGCACTATGGGTGACATCTGTTGACTTGCTAATGCCTGGACAGTCCCTCTTCTAGAGAAATGCCTACTTGGTGACAGATAAACAAGTAAATTGTTACATCAATACAAAATGTCTAAGACCATGTTATTGCCTCTGTTTGTTAGTGCCTCTGTTTCTAACAATTGTTGTTGTTTATAATGGGGGAAAAAATGGCAAATCACAGAAATACGGTTAAAATATTATATGAATATATTTCTAGTTTTATAAATGGGGAAGATTTAGCTTTCTCTAAACAGTTATAACAAGTAATAAAAAAAGCATAGAACTTAGTTCCCAATTCTCTAGCATAATACATTAGTTAATATTTTGTTAACCAGAGGAGAATGAAGTCTATTTAAAACTCAAAAAAATTGGTTTTGTTGTTAAAGTGATGAGAACTTCAATACTACTAATTGGGTAATGGAAAGAAAGGCAAAGAACAAAGAAGGAAAGCTTAGAAATTCTTTGGGAAGAAATGTTGCTGGCTCAGAGGTATTTAGTGAGGTTTACTTTAGAATTTTTACTTTATGCATATACATGTCAGTTTCACAAGTTTCAACCCAATTTATTTTCAACCCACCATCTTTAACGATTAGCTTTCCAGCTCCTTCCTTCTCTGAAGCAGATTATATCACCTCCCAATTCATGAAAATAATCTAAGTAATAAAAACAAACCAACAATAAAAAATCCTGGGAGGAACCCATCTTCCGTACACTCTTCCCCACACTTTTCTTCCTTTCCAGAACAAAGTCATGAGTGTCTCTTCTCCCATTAAAGGTTGAACCCATCACCTCCAGCTCTCCCCTCTTTGTCTACTGTGTTTTCCAATACCTTGTATGTATTTTTCCCCATCAAAAGGTAAACTATCTCAACTTGGCTCAGTTAAAATAGAATGTGTTCGTTACCTCTGGGACCGTCTAGCTATTCTTTCTACCTAGCCTTTCATATCCCAAAGTCTCAAGATCATTGTCTGCCTTTGTTGTCTCCTATTCACTATCTTGCCCTATCATGTCATACACTACAGCATGTGTCTACTTCTAATGTCTGAAGTAGACATTTTCTGTCTTTTACTGACCACTAAGAGGTCCTGCCTAGGTACATTTATATCTCCAACTCAAGCTCTCCCAAAGAGCACATCTCTAAAACGATTCTTCTTTCCTCTCTGGTGCTGCAGCTCCAGACTGGATCACAGCAGTCCCTCACAAGCCCCCCTGCGTTCATGGTTCTCCCACTGGCTCCAGTCTATAATGCACCTAGACTACAAAAATGTGACTGTGGCTCTACCATCCAAGAACTTCCAACAGCACCTGGGTAAAGTCTATGCTCCATGAGGAAAAAAAAATCCCTGTAGGTTTTATCTCCTGCTGTCCCTACCCTGGTCTTCACAATCTAGCTCCAGCAGGCCTCTTCCAGGTCCTCAAAATGCTGATTTTTCATCAGACATGTCAGTGATGCAGTTGATGAGCCTCGCATGTGCTACCTTTGCCCAGAACACGACCTCTCATCACCGCACTCTGGCAAATTCCTATGAAGTCTTTAGGTTTGCATTAATGTTACTTTTTCCAGGAAACTTCCCTGAATTTCTAGGCTACATTAGTGCAGTTTCTCTATGCTCCCAAAGCACATCATTCTTACTCTAAAATAATACTTAATATACTTCCCTGAAATTCCTTATCTAATCATTTGTTTCTGCAGCTAAACTGTAAGCCCAGAGAGAAAAGAGTCTTGTTTACTATTATATTACTCTACAATCTATCAGAAAGACTCATAAATTGTAGATAAGAAAGGGTACTTATAGAATGGATGAATGTGGAATGTTGACCAATTGATTAAAACACCCACTAGTTCAGGTAGTTAACGGGAAAGGTCAGGAGCTCTTGACCAAGATGATAGAATTTTACTTCAACTTACTGTTGGAATTGAACATGACTCATCATCTCTAATACCCTTGCTAGGTATCCTGATTGCTAAACATTCATAATTCCCATTTTCATCTGGAGTCTGCAATAGGCTTTAAAAAAAAAGCATCACCACCAGTATCTATTGCTGCTCAGAGGTTAGGTCAGGCAGAAACTAAAAGAACCCACTGAATTTAACAATGTTGACATTGTGGACCACTGAGGGGAGGGCAGGGCAGGGCAGGCGGCATGCTGAGGTCAAGCAGATCTCAAGGCACTCAAAGTATGGAAGTAGAAAATGAATGCAGGTGGTAGCACAGACTAGTGACAATTTTATATTTATAGAATAATTTGATTAATATCTATGAATATTTGTTTCCCCACTATATCCATCAAGCAGTCTCTAGCCCCCAATCCCTCACCCTAAACTATGCAAACATGAATCTTTCTATTTCTGGCACTTCATAAAAATAGAGGAATGAAAAAGAAAATGACGCATGTAAACATATTCTTGTACTTACTCCTTCCTCTAAAAAGTGCCCATTGCAATATAGAGTCTTCATCTGAGACCCCAGCGCTGCTCAATGTGAAACACACTGCTGGGCTTTCTGGCCTTTCATCTCACAGCCACATTGCGTCTTTCCACCAGCTTTCATCTCTGAACAATCTCTAATTTGTCAGACTTCCTTTTTTTGTTTCAACACTTGATGAAATTGAAATTCCCCCATTTCTCTAGAACGCCTAGAAAGAGATGTTCTCTGTTATTTCACTCATTTTCTCTCTCCAAGTCTAATACGGTATTCAGGACAGATGAGAATATTTCAAAAAATGAATAAATAGAAAGGATGCATGCATGGAAAGAGGCATGCATGGGTGGAGGACACAATGGGTGAATGAATGAATGAATGAATGAATGGAATAGGTCTAGCCCGTGGAAATCCCTCTGAACTATGGGAATGAGAACATGTCTGCCTGACTTCTTCTTGTGGGTTCATAAACAAAATCACAGAGACGCCATTACCTATGCAGGCAGCCTGGCAACAAGAATCACAACAGGAGAAAGAGTTCTGAAGCTCACAGAAGGAATAGGTGAGGTGCACCGAGTCTGCCTGACAACATGAACAGCAGGCACCACACCTTGAGAAACACCGCCTCTCTCCCCCTGGAATCCCACAGGACTTCGTACCCCTCCAAACACATTGCTGTGGAGGCTTCCTCTAAGGGAGTTGTCCACGAGCAGACAGCTAGGTCCCTAAGCTGCTGTATTTCTCCTCTCTACAGTGTCAGAATTTGAACTTGAAAACCCCTACGATCATTCCAAATCTGAAAATTCTGTAACTTGTTACAGGCTCTGCAAAGGTTAATGGAAACAATGAGTGTCAGAGCCAGGAGCTGGTCCAGCCAGGAAAACAGAAGCCACGCCAGGGATTTCAATAGATAGGATTTACTACTAGGAATGAAATAGGTGTTAGAGAACTGAGAGACGAACAGGTGACTTGGCGGTCAAAACATCAGCTGCCATCAGCACTGGGCAACACTGTCTGCTCTTGCTGGTGTCCACTGGACCCACTGCCTTCTGCCCTGGTATTTCATAAAAATAGAAGAATGAAAAAGAAAATGACGCATGTAAACATATTCTTGTACTTACTCCTTCCTCTAAAAAGTGCCCATTGCAATCTGGAAAAAATTTGCAGGGTCCCAGCTCCAGCTTGAAAACGAAGCACATAGAAGGGTGGGTTTGATGTTGAGATACTAAGAGACTGTAGCTTCATAGGAAGCAAATACAGGAATCTTGTTTCCTGAGACTTAGATGCTTGAGGTTGTAGAGGGGAGAACGAAATATTATTTAATAGCTCTGAGATTCAGCTGGAGAACCGCTGAGTAAGTAAAGCACAAATGGGAGATCTGGAGAGAAAAATTAATTTTATATCCTTGAAATGGCTTTGGTAGTCAGTAGAAAGACCCAGTGGAAGATATCAGGCTTGGGAAAATTAAAATGCTCATATGACATAAGCTGTGTGTCTACATAAAAAAGCAATCTATATGGCAGAGAATAGGGCAGAATCTGGCTCTTGCCCCAGTGAAGCCAAGCAGGCTTACCCCACGAAGGAGGACACAGAAGCACCAGTTTCTGGAGCTAAGGACAAGTGTTGTGTGCTGTTGCTCGCTACCTCTGCAGTCAGCTCGCTGTACTGTACTTCCTAATCATACAAACTAAAACACACACTATCTTCCTTCTCCTGCAGGTCAAAGAGCATCATCTTAAAGAGTAAATACAACATGTTCTTAAAGTGCTTCACAGACACACTTGGCATATGGTAAGTATCCAAAGCATGCCAGGCATCCGTCTCACCCACTCCTGCTTCCAGTTGGCCCTTGGCATTTTTTCTTCAAAAAGTAAAAGGCTGGCATTTTAAGAAGTTGACAGTTCGTAGAAGACAATGTGTCAGAGAAATTTCCAGAACTAAGTAGGCTATTATGTTAATTCTTGTGCTCTGTTATATTCTTGCAAAGCCCAGTTTTTCTCAGTAGATAAGATGAGTTGAGATTCCTTTGATTGGCTGACTGTCCTTTGTGGCCAAGGTCAAAGGAATCCCCATCCTGTTTTCAATGCTCCAAATTTTCAGTCATGCCCTCCTCTCTCTGTGTCTTCTTCTTCACCTTGAGCCAAGGTCATATTAGACCTCATTAATTCACAAACAGCACAAGAGCTAAATAGAGATTAGCACAAAACAGAACAGGCTGCTTCACGAAGCCAGACTGATCTTCACCTCACAGAGGTGCCCTCAAGAGCAAATCTGTGTTCTCCCCCCTGACAAGCATTGTCAATCTTCATTTTTGTACTTGAGTTATTCTATTTTCTTCATAAGGGGGTTGAGGTGAGCAGGAATGAGTCATTTGGACAAAATGATGGTTTTGGCACTTGTATCAAAAATAGAAGAAAACTTACATTCTGCTGATAAACAATGAACATATATGATGAAAAGGTCTGTGAAACCAGAACCAACTACAGAATTTGATCAGAAAAAAAAAGTCTCTTTTTTTTTTTTTGGACAGAACTGAAGCAAAACCAAACAAAATATGCATTCAGCCCATCTGTCATTAGTCCATAGAAAACAGTGTGGGATTTACTCAAAATCAATTTGTTGACACAGTGACATAATGGACAAAACTGATTTAATTTTGTGTCCAAATTTAAGTAAGAGCTGGCCACACTGGATTCCTCGCACAGATGGCATGGCCATTTCCCCTTATTTTAGCTAATTACCCACAAGCGCCTTCCTTCTGAGGGCAGACAGCCCAGGATGTTGCACTGGGCTCTGGGGTCCATGATGTTTTCTGGCTTCTGGGGTCCCAGTGGCCCTTCCCATGGCTCAGAAACATGAAGCCACAGCTGCAGCTCGAAACGGGAAGTGCACTGGGTCTCCACATGTGCAGAGCATTTCACATCACACAACATGCTCCCGCCTTCTGATCTAAAAGATAATAACACCCAAGGTAAAGGTTTCTCACTTGTTTCTTGTGGTTGATCTCAGTCCTGTATATTAAGTCCATCCTTAGAAGGTTTTTACATTCCTGATGAAAGCGCATGTTAAGAGGGCACACTTACTGTATGACCTCATCATTTAGGATCACAACAAAATGTAAGGAAGAAGTTATTTTCAACTCTTATAAAAGTTGAAATTAAGGCCTAGAGATTAAGTTCTTTCTTGACCAAGATCACTCAATTAGTGAAAGGCAGCCCAGGCTGGCCTGTGGTCAAATCTAGAAATTCTTGGTTGGCCACATGCTTTTTCTAAATATTCTTACTGTCACAAGTGCCAGCTCTCCATTTCCTTGTTAACCTTAAGAAGCATCCTGGAGAAGTTATCATGAGTTATTATCATACTTGGAATAGGTTTTCTGGTCTCAGCGACCATATACTGAGAGCACAGAGACCAGTTCTCATTACTGTCTACAAGTGAAATCAGAGCCTAGTCAAGGGTTAGCCATAGAGCAGCTACCCAGAAGAAAAGCTCTGACTTTTTTTTCTGAAATCACACCTGGCTTCTATTGGAGGAGAAGCAGAGATAAGAAGTGATGCTTACAAAAGTAAAAATAATGGTGCTACATCAAATTAAAAGATTTCTACCTACTGAAAGAAACTATCATAAAAAGAAAATGGCCCCTACTGAATAGGAGAAGATATTTCAATTCCCACATCCAACAGGGGACTAATATCAAACTATCTACAGAACTCATACAACTCAAAAAACAGACAATCAACCTGATCAAACAATGGAAAGAGAATATGAATATATGGGTCTCCAAAACAGAGAGAGAGATGGCCACAGGCACATGAAAATTACTCATCGTCTCTTCTTACTAAGGAAATGTGCGTCCAAACCACAATGAGATTTCATCTCGCACCTCTGAGAATGGTTCCTATCCAAAAGACAAGCAACAGTCTTGGCCTTGGTATGGAGAGAAGGGGACCCTCCTACCTGCTTCATGGGCATGTAAACAGGTGCTGTGGGAAAAAGCAGAGAGCCCTCAAAATTTTAAATGTAAATTAAATTTAAATATTATCTGACTGATTCTGAGAATGCACTAACTCTGAATATTTTTTTTAACTCTGGATATTTTTCCAAACAATTTGAAGAGAGATTTTCACACCCAAGTTTGTTGTGGCATTATTTTCAATAGCCAAGATTTGAAACAATCTAAATGCTCATCAGTGGACGAATACATTTTAAATCTTTAAAATGAGAGACTTGGTAAAAATAAACCAATCTTTAAAAATGATACTAGCATTTATTGAGTAAATAATCTGGGCCAGTTACTCAGCCAAATGATATACCTGCATTGCCTCACTTAATACTATCCACAATCCTATGAAATGGTTCCTATTATTTTCCCTTTTCCAGATGAATAGGATGAAGCTCAAAGAGGAAAGTTACTTGACCACAGTCACAAAGCATGAATATTTCTAAGCACAAGATCACTTTTCTATAAATCAAGGATTACAACAGCTTCCTGTAGATGAAGCTATTTCTCAGAGTGACAAGAAAAAATAGAGACAAAGGAAGAAAATCCATCATGCAATGAATAGCAGCCTATGACCTATTATTTAAGCAGAAAAATAAATGTGGCTTGAATACAAGTAGTTAAAGCCCCCAGCACTTGCTCTGACATTTCCATCCCTGTGGCTTATCTCTGTAGGTTGCCTCTGCTTCCTTGCCTCCACATGCTTATAACAGCAACAGAATCTGCCTCCTAGAGCTGTTATGAGAATTGATGGAGGCTATACATGTCTTGGTGCATAGAAACCTGCCATAACCCCTGGGATTTCTGGCCCCTGGTGATCTCCTCCCACTGAAGGAGGATGAGGTACATACCTAACTTGTAACCAATGCAATATGTCAAAATTGATGCTGTCACTCAGAAGATTAAGTCCCATGTTATAAGACTTTGATTTAGTAGGGGAGAGAAAGATTCCCCTGCTGGTTCTGCAGACACAAACTACCATGTACGGAACTACCTCCGGGGAGAGGGGGGGCTGTTTGTCAGGGTATAGCTGCTCCAGTCTTCAGCCCATAAAAAGATATGGAAACAACCCAAATGCCAAACACAGATGACTGCATCAAGAAGATGTGATATATATACAGGATGGAGTACTATTCAGCAGTCAAAAAGATAAATTCATGCCATTCACAGCAACATGGATAGAACTAGAAGGGATTGTGCTCAGTCAAATAAGCCAGAAAGAAGAAGAAAAATATCATATTGTTTCATTTACAGGATGAATATAGGGGAACCAAATAAAGGTTCAAGAAAAAAAATAGTAATGACAATAATAAATTAAAAATCAAATGTAACAGTTAACTATAAATCAGAGACACTGCAGGTGAAGGGAAAGGAAGGGGGATCAGGACAGGAGAGGGAAGAGCACAGAGGACTATAGTGATGGTTCACAGGTGAACTGGTGGTGGGAATTTTATGGGGGCTACTCCTGAGAGGAGAAAGTGAACATTGTACAAAAATGAATAATTATATAAAATATATTAATTTTTTAATTTTAAAAAAGAAAGCTTCATGGAAATTCCTGGGGGCTACTGGGTAGATTCTTCCCTATCTGAATCTCCAGTTCAGAATGCAGCCCCCAGCATCTTGGTTCAGTCCCTGAACAGGGAACCAGCTAAGACTCTTGACCTATGGAAACTCAGAAACTCACAGATAATAAAAATATGGGTTGTCCCCATGAGAATGGCCCATATCGAAAGACCTGAAGCAACAAGTGTTGATGAGGGTGTGGAGAAAAAGGAGCCTTCATACACTGCTGGTGGGAATGAAGACTAGTCCAGACTCTATGGAAAACATTGTGGAGGCTTCTCAAAATATTAAATATAGACCTAGCATATGATCCAGCAATTCCATTCCTAGGAACCTAACTGAAGAACACAAAAACACTAACTCAAGGGATATGTTCACTTCCATATTCATTGCAGGACTACTTACAGTAACCAAGCTCCAGAAACATGCCAAGTGCCCAACAGACAAGTAGATTAGGGTGTAGTGGAGAGACACGTTGGAATACTACATAGCTCTAAAAGAAAAAGATGAAATATTGTCATTTGCCATAGCATGAATGGAACTGGAGGAGATTGTGCTAGGCAAAATAAGGCAGAAGAGAAAACAATTACCAGATATATGTGGAACACAAAGAAGCAAAACAAAGCAAAGAAATGGCTAAAACAAAATTAAATCTAACCCCAGAAACCCAACAGCAGAACTTATATTACCAAAGGAAAAGAGCCAAAAAGTATCTCCAATGGACTATGGCAGAAGATGATGAGGTTTGTGCAGTGTGGTGACATACATCTAGGGAGATATGAGCCTGTACCCCTAACCACTTCCAGTGTTAAGCACCAACATTTCTTCAATGAAATTAATACAATCTAAATAAATGAATGTTGTTTTGAGCTCACAGGTTGTGGTACTTTCTCATGCAGCAGGAGACAATGCATCCGTATAAATATGTATGATTTGATTCTGCATGTGTTAAGTCTTCAAAATATATTAATTGCCCAGTCTAGATACATTAATCAATAAGCAAGTGCTTGTAGAAATCTCACTTATGCATAATACAGCTCTGCAAAAGGCTACTCGGATGCAGTTATTGGATTCATGCCTTCAATACAGCTAAGAAGACAGTCTTCCTAGCATCGAGTAAACTTGGCCTGCATAAGGTCTAGTTACAGATTTGTGGTCTAGAGGCGCTGAGCAGCTGTTATTATAGCAAGGTCTCAGCGAGGCTGTGGGTGTATAAGCTCCAACTCCTTGACTTTAAATATTAAGGGCCTCCAAATAAGAGGGACTCTGGAGAGAGTGGGTGGGAACAGACTTTATATAATAAGCCCTGTTGTTTCTTTTTAGGTTTTCATCATATTATTAAATTAAATGACAATTTTTGGCAGTTTGACTAATAGTAGCAAACATTCAGTTTAACAGCTATGATACAATATGCACATGTTTTTAAAAGCCTCTCTAACAGCCGGTTGGAATTCAGCCTGAGATGAATTCATAAACATGTATTTTATAACCTGCTTGGTGGGTTATTAAAAAATGAGACTGGCTTTATCTAGCAATTTATTCAATGAGCAAAAACAGAACAGTTCCAGAGTGACGTCTGCTCCTTCTCCGAGGCTGCTGAAGGGGCCAGTGAGCCCCCAGACCCCCAACTCCAGAGTCGCTGATGACGCGTGATGTGATATGAGGGTGTTACCGATGAAGCACTGGATGGCGCACCAAGAGGAAGTCTTCTGTTTGTTTGGTACTAGCTTCTCCTCCATGATGACAGTAAAAGAGGATTCCATTAGCCAGCCTCTCTACAACCAGTCTTCTATTATTATTATTATTACTATTATTTAAACACTAAAAGAAATAACTAAAATAATTAACCCAACCGTTCTTTCAATAAATAAGTTTTTGAGTGCCTGTGATCAGCTTGGGTGGGGGGGGGGGACAGGGGCTAGGAGGGGTGTGTGGGGAAGCACAAGGAAGTATAAAAGTTCAGTGACTCTCTGGGTGAGGAGCTAGGTCCACTCTGGGGTGGCTGGCACCATGTCTGGTTATAGTGGCACCGACTTGTTTCTGCCCTGATGCCGTGATGCCATAAGATGCACCTTCAAGGCAAACGAGATTCTGTAAGCATTAGTTCCAAAAGACAAATGATGGTTTGTTGCTCTGAAGAACTTTACCTAGGACTGTAATCCTCACCAAGGATATACAGGGCTGCATGCCAACCCCAGTACTGTACACGTGATGGCCCCAGACTGTGTTTTAGGGAGGTGCCTGGTCCTTTACTGTCTAACAGTCTTCAGATTGACCAGCCACTCCCACTGAGATTCTTGTTTGTTATGTATCACTGTCCTACCCACTCCTGCTCTGAACTGTGCTCACCAAATGCATTTTCTTAGAACGCTTCTGGACTAAACAATAAGAATGACAAAGTTCTAGTGACATGTACCTCAAGGTTCTACCAAATTCTGCTCTCATGACTCACAAAAAGTCATAGTGGCCATGCTTTGGTTATTCAACAATGTTAATAGCCCGCCTTCTGAGTGGGGGCATAGCCAGGATGGACTTAATCACTCTCAGTCACTCCCCCTTGTGTTGAAAGCATCTCCCACTTTGCCCTTAGTCTTTGCTATGTGTTGCTTGTAATTTCTGTTGCAGTGCCCTAGCACGGGCGCTCTTCTGCTTCTAGATCTTGTTTGGAAATCAACATAAATGGCCACAGTGTCAGTGAAAGCACAGAGAAAACAAAGCCCAGGGCAGGTGATGACAGCTGTGTAGGCGAGCAACCGAGCAGCGGGCTCTGCAATCACAGAGCGTAGTTTGGAAACCTGCACTGCCTCTCAAGAGCCCTGCATGGTCCAGGCAAGCTGCGCCACCTCTCACTAGCCTTGTCTGGAGTATATGGAGAAGGATGAAACCATGTTGGAAACTGCTTTTGCAAAACCCAAGCCTGTTTCACAAGCCCTGGTAAGATGCAGGCTCACTGTCCAACTCTTCCTGCATAACTCCTCCTCTTCCTTTTACACAAGCTCTTGTTGGCTTCTTTTTGTAAGACCAGCAGAGCCTGACTAGTAGAAAAAATGGTAGGAGTAGGTTCTGACAGCCCATCAGAAAGTTCTGTTCTAGGGAGCATGCGGGACCCCCAGAAGAAGCAACTTGGAGTAACCTTACCATATGAAACCCTCCAAATGCCCCCATGGAGCACATGCTAAGACAATGAACATGCAGCCCTTGAAGAGACACGAACAGCCACTATACCTGAGCACTGGGCCCTCCTCTCCCCATTTTCCTTGACCAATGCAGTCACCTCCCCGCCCTCCACTCACCCTTGAAAGCCCCCAGCCCTTTAAGAGGCAGGGACAGATGTGAGCCAGTGCCTATCTCCAGACTTGACTGGCCACATGGTAAAGATTTTTGCCTGCTGTAAAAACTGTTGTCATGGATTTTGGCTGTTTATGCACATCAGGCCAAGGGCCCATATTAGGTCCAGTTACTAAACAGTAGCAATTATGTGGTTGGGCTACTGGAATGCAAACAAGTGCTAACACAAAGAGCATCAAAGAGTAACTGATATTTGGTAAGCATTTGACAAGTACAAGCTATTGTTATTATAAATCATATTAATTATTCCTCTTTAAGCTCTAGATCTATTTGTAGTGCCTGTGGATTAACTTTCCCTGCTACTTGAAAAAACAGTCTTATAAAACCTTCCCTATCTGGTGCCTTTGGGAGAATTCCAAAATCATTATCACAAACACAGATTACTATTTTATTATCAAGACAAAAAGAAAATATGTTATTTTTAAAACCAAGATTTGTAGCATGCATTGGCTTTCTGATTCTGATTTTTCTCTGTGGCTCTTCGTTATTAAAACATACCCATTCTTTTGTGCACCCCATGCTAAACCCCCTTTCACTTAGAAAATCTGACTCTCTGCCTGGGTTTGCATGCTGACTCATCTACATCCTGTCTCTGAGAACTCGGGGATGTACTTGACTCTGTGCCTCAATAGCCTCATCTGTCTAATGGGAAAAAAAGGATGCACCATTGAGCTCTGTCCATTCGTCCATCACTTCACCTTCCACGCATGTGTGCAACTCACACAGCATCTGTCAGCGCCACACAGATGCTGGCTGCTCCGATGCCCTCAGATGGCCGCACAATGACCCACACCATAACTGTGCAGCCCGCATGTGCTGAATGTGTAGCAGGAACGAGGGCTCAGGACCAGGAAAGGGCAGGGTGGAGAGTGAAGCCAGAGGGTACCCTGCTCCAGCCCCAGGAGCCAAACTCTCTTCCAGATGTCAGAGCTCTCCTGCTCCAGGCGGAACGCAAAAGCCAGGCCTCCCCAGTTCGCTTGGCAACTAAGGCCCATAAGCCGCCTTAATTTGGAAAATTCCACTCACGTTCCTGGTCTCCAGCTCTCTGCACATCCCCGGGGCTTTTGTGCCAGCCTTGAATCCCAAATGTTGAAGAGGAAGAAGAAAAGGGGATGGAAAAAAAAGGTAGAGGAAAGGTCGGAAATTTAAAGTGAATTGTTTGGTAATGGAAAGTCCCTTTCAAGTCTCTTTAATTCTTTATTTGGATTCCATTGAGTGCGTGCCAAGAGGGAGAAAGGAAAGGTTAAATCCTTCTATCAGATCTGGCGAAGGAGCTCAGTCAAGCAGCTTAGGGACGGATTAGCTTGCCTCTGCAATGCAGAAGTGTTAACACACAGGATGCCAGCAGCCCGCAGGCCCTCCTCCAGGAGCTGGCATCTGGGCGGGAGGTCCAGGGAGGAAACTGGCTCCCCAGGTGATCGGTTGGTTCCCAAGGAGGTGCCAAGCGGTCCCCGGTCCTCGGTCCTCGTGTCCAGGAGCGGGAGGAGGCCTCGGGCGCTTGACCCTTTGAGGATGTGATGAAACTTTGCATCTTCCTCCCAGAAAATCACTCGCATATACAAGATAGAGTCGGAAACCTTAGGGGCCTTGGGGCCTCGTGCACACCACCCACAGCCCTTGAACCCCCTTCAGACTTGAGAATTCTTTGCTAAATGTTTGTCTGCTTTTCACATGCTTCTTCCTGGCGGGCTTCTCTAGAGACCACACGCTATTTTTTGACACAGATCAGATCCAAAATACAAAATGCTGCTTGTCAGTGGCCTGATGTGTCTGCGTTTGAGTCCACAAAGCAGACAAGTTTAGTGCAGAAAACGAAAGGAAAAGTCTGGTTCTAGGTATCGGTACTGGCTCTGCTCTTGGTTCCCGCAGCTCAAGCTGGGTGTGCTGGAGAGTCCTCTAAGTGCCACCTGTTCATGAATAAAGTGGTGGTTGACCAGCTGGCCCCACCGACCTCTTTGGGTTTTTGTCAGTTACGACTCTCTAGGTCAAGTGACCTTTCAACAATAGAAAGGATGATGTAAATATGCAAGGTGGGGAGCAGCACTGGGATAACGGGGTACATGGGTCCTTCCTGCTTCAAAGGCATTTGCATGGAGGGAGAAGATGGTCCAGGAACCCCTCCCTTCTGCGAGAATCAAGAAAGGCCAACCAGGGAGAGAAATTTCTGAGCTGAATCTCCAAGGGTGCTCAGGGCACCAGCTAGAAAAAAGGAGGGACAGTGTATTTTGGTCAAAGGAATCCCCATGTTCAAAATCAAAGAGGAACGTGGGGGCATCACTGTTGAGTGTCCTGTGTCACATGGTCCTTCCCACGTCTCTGGGCCTCTTGATTGAAATTCCGTGGTTGGAGGACAACTGGGGGCCAGAAAAGTAGGGCTGAGGGGAGGGAGAATGTTAAGCAGGCCGCTTCTTCTCCCCTGCCACCCTGTAGAAAGCCATGGTGGGTTGTCCAGAAAGAACCTTCTCTCAGCTTCCTCGCCTCCCAGACCTGCTCCCACGGATCTGTTGAGGAGATAGATCTACAAGAAGACACTTCCCCTCACATTTCAGACTCTTTCTTCTTCTTTTAAATTGACTCCCCAGATTTTGGGTAAAATCTTCTTTGGGGTGTTTAGGACCCTGTCTCTAAGTGGGGGACCCAGAATAGAGGGCATCTCTCTCCAGGCAGAAAAGAAACAACAGGCTTGTTGTCTGCTGAAGAGCTTCATCTTCCATGTGAGCACGTGCACACTATGTTTGCACGTGGGTTTACAGAAAACACAGCAGCCCCCTGCCAAGTACTTTTTCCATGAAGTGCTAAACTTGAGTTTTAAAGGAAATGTAATCTGCCTACTTCTGATGTACTTCAGTCTATATCCAAATGCTTCCAGATAATTCCTGCCATCCAAGTTCTCAGAGCCTGAGTTTCTAGCTGAAGCTCTTCCCTTAGATCAGGAAGCTGCTGGGGTTTTCCAAAAACAGAAGGAACATGAAGCAGGAAGGACAAAACTTTGGTCTATTGTCTGAAACAAGAAAGAAAAAATCCTGAAAAATGAACCTACTTTTGAAGCCACCTGCTGGGTGACTGAACTCGCCTTCTGCGCTGACAGGGGCTCTCCCACTGTCAGCACCTAGGAAGGCCGGTTCATGTCCCGTGTCCTGGCCTCACTGTGCCCACTGCCCATATGTCCCAGTTTGGAGGATGAATGAACGGTCCCCCCGACACGGGCAGACCTCCATCATGCCCTTCTCTCCAGCCTTGTCTTTTGTTCTAGCCCAGGCCGAAATGTAACACTAGTGCCTATGTGATTTTAAATTTATCTGTAGCTTCATTACAAAATATTTTAAAAAACTGACAAAATCATTGTAAAAAATATATTTAGGGGTGGCAGGGCCGACAGACTGTGCTGCAGACTCTGGGTGCCTTGGTGGTGGATGTGTCTGATGACATATATCTGAAGAAGCGCCATCCTGTACCTCTGGGTCATATACAGTGTTGTAAACCAATGCTAGTACAATTTAAAAACAGATTTAAAAAGAATACATTTAATCAAGATCACCAAAATAACTTCAAAATGTTATCAGTGTAAAATAGGAGATATCTTGGGCCTCCCTGGTGGCGCAGAGGGTTAAGCAACGCACTATGAAGCAAACCACAGCCACTGCAGCATGAGTTCGATCCCTGCTGCCGGCCAGGGAGAGGACCCACATGGTGCAGCAGACCTCTCCTGCTGTGCCCACTGCTCTCCTCAGCAGTGTGCTTCCGTTGATCTGCCTGTTCTGCTCCCTGCTCTGTCTATGGTGAATCTTCTCACCTCCCACACCTCTGGCCTGTACCCCAGTGCTTGTATGCATAAATAAATAAATCTTTAAAAAAAAATAGGAGATATCTTATATTCCTCTACCCTCGCCGAGTCTTCAAAGCGTACTTATGCATGAGCAGCTGGACTGGCCCAAGTTCAGCACCTGTCACTGCACTGGACCACTCAGTGCCCCCACAAAGAGCAGGTGGCTTCCCAGCTGAGCTGCCACGTGACCTTCACCATTCTAATGGCTGGACTTGGTTTTGACAAGCCACTACCTGCCTCCCGGAGGTTGGACGCATACAGGAATGTGAACCACGGAATTCTCGCTTCACCAGGAGACTGTTACGCATTTCCTTATGTTTCCATATCCTTGGTGCCTTCAAAACACATGAATGCACCATATGGTATTTGGCCACTAAGTCTGATGCAATTAACGTACAACTGTTTCTGTCTTCTATAACCTTTCCCTTGGGATGGATTCCATGGGTGCTTTTTGGTAAATACTAATGCTTTCCCAGAAGGGAGGGAGGAAAGGAGGGAAGGCGGAGGAAGACGCAAGTTATCTATTCCTTCCAGCCCTTGCAACAATCTAGTTGATTAGCTCTGACTCCACTGAACTCTGTACTGCGTTAAGGGCACAGAGGTTGCCGCTCTGACTTAGCTGAGCATGTGATAGTCGCACCCATCTTGCTTCCATGGTAAGTCCTCCACCAGGCCTTTGCTATCCCAGAAGCTCATCCTTTAATTTGAAAGCACACAACCCATATCCCTGGCCACGTGGTAGCCTGCAGAGGACAACACTAGGAGACCCCTCAGACGCCCCTGCCCTAGGACACTTCTGAACGTGCAGGATGTCCTCAGTTATGCATTTGTAGTCTCACCACCAAATCCTCTTAAACAGGGGAAGTGTCTAAATTAACCAAATATGTACAGACTTCTCAACACAAAAAACCGTACTTCAGAGAGAAGTCTCCCTCTACACTCCAACTTTGACTGGAGACATCCTCAGCCCTAGACCTGTTCTCTCTGTCCACAGCTCAGGGCCTCTCTCTGATCCCCTTATCAAGTCATCAGACTAATCTGGTGATTGCAGTTGTATCTGGGACCCTAAGATAATCAAGTTCACTTTCCTGCTACCTCTGTAGACCTTTGAACTTGACAAGCTCCTGCCTTCTTTTCATGTGCAGCCCACAGTGCATTGAAATTGCAGCTGATTGAAGTTTGGATCTCCCTCCTCTACCTGACTCATCGCCTGCAACATCAAAGGCCAGTCGCTGACACCTGCCACCGGGAATGGTAGGCTTTCTCCGCCACTGTCATATTTGATTAGTGGTTAGTCCAATGTTCTGTTGTTATCATGTCCTTATCAAAGCAGGTTCCTACATGGTTGAGTTCATATAGGTTGCATGTGCATGCACACACATATCCTGTTACAGATTTTTCGTATTCCTTTATGAATTGCTATGTTCTTAAAGGATGAACATTGCAGGAATTGCTTTTCTCCTTCCTCACCTCCTCTATTGTTTCCCTTCTTCCTGCTTGGCATTTACGGCTCAGGTTGACACAGAAGGACCCAATAAATATTTCTTAGCTGATGGGGGGAACTGGACAAATTCCAGTAAGGAGCAAGTTATTTTTAATTCCTTAGAAAACCTCAGAGCTCAACATTTAAACACATTTTAGCACCACTTTTAAACATTTCAAAGAACAGCTTTGTAATTCCAGAGCCCACTTAACAGCCTTGTGTACTTCTAACTTGGAAAACTCGGTAACATAAAGATGATTCTGTTAGACAGTTAATAGGACAAAAATTACGGTCACTGTGGAAACTTTGAGAATCCCCAGATTTGAGGATAACTAAAATCACAGCTTGAATGCTACAGGAATAACTACTTGAATTGCATTTACTATGATGTGTAATATAAAGGTTGATTACTTCTCACCCAGTATTTGGACTTCAATATAATTTCTTTGTGATTTAAATTTACTTAAGTGCCAATATTTTGCAATTCAAAGTACAGATTAACTAAATGTGTTTTTTTTCCTAATAAAAGCAACATTCAATAAAAATTATAAATGTTCTCATTTTGCTTCTGAGTTTTATCTTAGAGAGGTGGCTGTCAACATCAGCAGACCCAGAGTTTCCCTCAAACCAAGCCTTTCATTGTCAGGTGAGTCCATCATCGCATTAGTTTTACCCTGGATTCCTTCTTAACCTGCGAAGGTGGCAGGGCAGGAGCAAAGAACATGGTGAGTAGAGGATACTGGACTTAGAACCTGGTCCTCTGTCTGAGGGACATTGGATAAAATATTTTGCCCTTCCTTATTCTCTGTAAATTAACAATAATAATAATACTTACTTATCGGATGCTCAATTTGAGTTAGGCTCTATCCCAAGTGCTTCTCAAATATTATCTCATTTAATAACTTTTAAAAAAAATTCTCATCTTCCCATTTTGAAGTTAAAGAAAATGAAGCTTCAGGGCTCTCTCTGGTGGTGCAGTGGGTTAGGCAACGCACTATGATGCAAACCGCAGCCACTGCAGCATGAATTCGATCCCTGCTGCCGGCCAGGGAGGGGATGCACATGGCGCAGCAGACCTCTCCTGCCTTGCCCGCTGCTCCCCTCAGCAGTGTATTTCAGTCCATCTGCCTGTTCTGCGCCCCACTCTGTCTCTGGTGGATCTTCCACCTTCCGCAATTCTGTCCTGTACCCCAGTGACTGTATGCATAAACAAATAAATCTTTAAAAAAAGAAGAAGAAAACGAAGCTTTAAGTGGTGAAATAACATGTTCAGGAACACAAGCTAGTTCAGAGCAAGATCTTGATCCTAATTCACTTAGTGGAGCAGCAGCTCCACGGCCCTTGGCCCTGCTCACCAGATGCCGTGAACTGGAAGTGGCACTACAGTGAGGACAGGGCTGGGAGGGCTGATGCAGGAACCGTGCATCTGGCCCAAGTCCAGTGTTGCCAGTGGGCCATTAGATTCCAGACCCTGAATCAGAACTCTCTGAGTGACAGAGTCATACCCAAACCACAAAAGGCAGCAATTTTTCAGTGGCCTCACTCTTGCAAAAACAATCCTGAACCAGCCACAAGTGAAGGGTCCAGAACAGTCCTGGAGGGATAGCCCTAGAGCTTCCAATGGCATTTGGCTGACTCCAGGTGAGGTCCAGAGAGCCAAGCCATGCCCCAAGGAGCATCCCCACCGGACAGCACGGCCAGACACAGAGCTCAGGGCTCCCGGAGCTCGACATTCAGGTCAGCGTGCAGAACAGGGACTGTCCTGCCCTGGCCCACGACAACACTGCTGCTAGCCAGAGGCCTAACCAGAGAGAAGCGTGGGATGAGACAAGAGAAAAGTAATGGACAGACCAGCTCAGCAGCATTCACATTCCGGAGGCCAGGCTGCCTCCCTGCCCTTCCACTTCATGCATTGCACTTTGCTGGCCTTCCATTAAGCTCACCTAGAGTTGCTTAAGGGAATTTGAGGCAAGGGAAGCTCCCTTGAAATGAAAGGAATCCTGAAGAATGCACCAGTCAGCAATTCCATGCTGGGTTCGGTTTTGATAAAAAAGAAAAAAAAAAAAAAGTCATGAGGCTGAAGTCAATCAAATTGGGAAAATAAGATCCTGAGTTAGGACACTAAGAACAGGTTTCCATCTGCCACTTATTAATTGCACTTATAAATTATTAACAAGTCATTCCACTTTTCTTTTTCAGAAACTCACTGTCTGAAGTTGCAAACACACACAGACATATACACACACATACAACCCCAGCACTTCATTATTTTCCCTATAGTAGTTTTCATTTCTAATATACTAAATAATTTATTTATTCATTCTGTTAATTGTCTTCCCTACTAAAAAGCAAGCTCCGTGCAGATACAGCTCAAACTCCCTGGTCCAGAATGCAATTGAATACATAAGAATTCAATACTGATTTGTGGCAGTTGTTGAACATGCTGTGTGAGTTGATTACATTATTTTGGTGGTTTCCCTCTTGAGAGCCTAGGATCCCTTTAATTTCATAAAGAGAGTATTAGAAAAGTTTTGGGCTAATTAAGCATTACTAAAAGCACAATGGAGATAACACTTTTCAACTACACGGCACTCCTCTGGCTAACCCTCAGTACCTCAATAAATAATAAAATTTAATGCTACTTAAAATCTTGACTTGCTATTATTTTTCACATTTTTCATGAATCATCTATGTCTCTTATTTAGTAAAAATGATAATTTCATTGGTGCCAACAAAAGTGAAGTTGATTGAATGAGGAGAGTAAGAAAGATCATGGATGAAAAAGCTATCAAGGAATTATTTGATGTGTGACCTTTTCTGTCTGCTCACTCTTAATCTTCTCAATTCATATTCCATTATACAAAGTGCATGTGTTCGAAGTAGTGCATTTAAACAAACACATGAACCCATGTAATGGTCAATAAACATTAGTCTCTTCACTTCTTTATATGGGGAAGAACAAGTTCTTTTCCAGCTCTAGAATCAAAGATCCCACATTGCCAGAGCTGGATTAAGTAAGAAGTGTAATATGATACATAGTCCAGAAATCCCTGTGTGCCTTATTGTCATCCTAAGAACTCTTTAGAAAATCAGTGGGCATCTAAGATTCAGAAAACCCCTACCGCACTGGCATGCCCTCAACCGTCACAGCTGCATTACAAAATCGGCTAAAGAGGGGAGCTCAGAAGCATCAGAGGATGTTAAATAGCAGGAAACCTAGGTAAGAACAGACTGACCTTCCAGATTTTCAGGAAAAATCACCAACAAGAGACACTCACTTGGTACTTTATTTTTCTAATCACAAGAAGACTAACGACAGGCACAGGAATGGAATGCGACCCCAGAATAAACAGAAAAAGGACGTTGGCAGAACAGGCGTATGAAAAAATGCTCAATGTCTCTTGTCATCAGAGAAATGCAAATCGAAACCACTATGAGATACCACCTCACACCAGTGAGAATGGCACATATCAAAAAAAGTAGCAACAACAAATGTTGGCAAGGATGTGGAGAAAAAGGAACTCTCTTACACTGCTGATGGGAATGCAAACTGGTCCAACCATTATGAAAAGCAGTATGGTGGTTCCTCAGTATACTAAGAATGAAACTTCCATATGATCCAGCAATCCCACTCCTCGGAATATACCCAAAAGACACAAAAACTCTGATTCAAAAGAATACCTGCACCCCTATGTTTATAGCAGCACTCTTTACAATAGGTAAGACCTAGAAACAACCTAAATGCCCCAAACAGATGAGTGGATCGGGAAGCTGTGGTACATATACACGATGGAATACTACTCAGCAGTCAAAAATGAAAAACTAGAGGCATTCATAGGAACGTGGATGGAACTGGAAGGGATTATGCTCAGTGAAGTAAGTCAGAAGGCAAAAGAAAAATACTAGATGGTTCCTCCCCTAGGAGGAATATAAGGGAACCAAATAAGGATCAAGGAAAGGAATACAAACAATAATAATAATAACAACAACAAGAAAGAAACAAAAACCAAAAATGAAAACACAAGGACATACTGGGGACACTTGGTGGGGAGGGAAGAGGGAAAGGGTGGAAGGCAGATGGGAACACGGGGGACTGAGGTGATGGTGCACTGGTGTTACAGTGATGGGGAATACATGGGGATTACAATTGATGTCAAATATATGTAAATTTAAAAAATTTTATATTAAAAAAATGAAAAAAGGATGTTGGCAGAATGAGCACCAGGGTGGGTGGTAACCAAGACTCATTTTTCTCTTGTGCTAAGGAGCTAGTTAACCTGTGTTGAAAGTCTGAGGAGGGTATTAAACAAGCATGTACTTGTTTTCCCTCCACTAGATATCTAGTGACACCATGTAGGATGGCAGAAGAGTCAATTTTAAAGTGGAAATCTTATTTTCTCAACTGTTTTCCATGTCTTAAAAGCAGGTACTTTGTTTCTATTATCATAGTTCTCTCTGTCTGGAATCCCTGAAGCTGTGCCCTGGATCTTAAACATAATAACTATCATTTAGGAGCAATTACTTTATGCCCAGATGGTACCTTGTAATGATGCACATATCACTTTAATTTTATCCTTCAAAAATTCCACAGAGTTTAAATGTATAAAGGAAAGACTCGGAATTATTGACAAAATTTTAGCAACTGTACTACTTAGCAGAGATTTAGGGCAAATAGGAAGTCTTTCTATTTTAAGTTACTCTCTAGTCTCTTTGAAGAACAGCACTATGAGGGTTAGCTCAGATGCTTCGGGAATAGCTAAGTCTATCCCTGCTCTGTACTCACACCACTATGATCAGCTCCTCATGCCACCCATCTAACAGTAGACATTGCATCACTAGTATTACTGTATCTTGCTATTAGCAATTGTAGGTTCGTTACATATAGTCCTTCACAAAATCTGTAAAAGCTCAGCGAATTAAATACTATTGGTCTTATTTTCATGTGCAATAAAGAAGACAAAGGAGATCAAATACTCTAAGTTGAAACTATGGGCTTGCCCCACAAGTGCAATTGGAAAAACTTACCTTTGCCTCCTCTTATCAGAATGTTCTTCCCAGACTTCATGTGTGTATAAATTCTAGAGCCACCTCCCTGGAAAACCATCTTTGGGCAGAACTCAAACGTGGGCACTCAACATACTAAGTCTCAATATATCAGAAAAAACAACTGACTATACCCAGAAAAATAGCATGCAAAGTCCACCAGTGTCCATGTCCCAGTTAGCAAGTAGACAAGTCTCAGGGTACACCCAAAGAAGGGCATCTGAGGAAGATTCCATATACAGTTGGGATTGCAAAGATCTATAAAACAACCCCACCCCCAACTTCTCACAAACCTCTACACTAGAAAAGGGAAAATGTGCCCTGAAAATTCTTAATCACAAGTTAACCTCCAATCATATTTGTATTCTTGGATATCAATCTCAAGTTGGTTTGAAGTGCTGGACTGAAAAATTGGATCTAAAATATTCCCATATTGGCAGAACAAATCTTGTTGGGAACCCAGCTTCAAAACAGTCTTCAAATAATTCTTCAGATCATAAATAGAAAAACAGAGCAGACTATCACCTCTTTCATTCAACATTTGTTGGAAAGTCTAGTAGAACAGGAAGTCAGGAAAAAGAAACAGATGGCACAATTCCACACAAATAAAATAACAAAGCTCTATTATTCACGGATAAGATGATTATCTACATGGAGAAACACCTATCTACAAACTGGTCATTTGACCAATGACTATATGAGAAAAGATTCTTGATATAAATTAATATAAAATACACAGAAAAAACTTTTATAAAACATTAAAAATATATAATGACATAAAATATCAAGTACCAAAATATAAATCTAACAGAGAAGCAAAGGAACTTTATGAAAAATCTTATAAAATTTTATTGAAAAATGTTAGAGAATTAAATTAGTGTTATTTCATGTTCAGAGGTAATAAGACTCAATATTTATGTCATTTCTTTTTAAATCGATCTATAAATCTATCACATGTAATTCTAAGACAATTCCAATAAGTTATTTCTAAAGAACTTGACAAGTCAAGTCAACCACGTTATGTGGAAGAGCAAAGAGCCAGAGATAGTTATACCTTCTGGAGGAAGAATAAGAGGGGATCTGTCTTTAAAAATACCATGTACAGTTATTTTAGGGAATGGTGATCAGAGCCAGGGGTGCTGTGTGCACACAGAAAAATAAATACATAAAAACAAAAAAAAAAAAACGAATCCAAGAACAGGCCACACCTTTATGGGAGTTAGATTTACAATGGGCCAGCACCACATGTCATGGCCAAAGAATTGTGTTCAATAATGGACCCAAGGTAGGTAATCGTTCATGTGGACAAAAAGAAGCCATTTGCCTGCTTCATGCCATCTACTAAATCAATGCCAGGTGGATTAAATAATTAAATATAAAAAGTAAAACTATAAAACTTTTAGAATAAAATGTAGGAGAACACCAATATATGCATGTCTGCAGAAGAGGGAAGAGCTTCTAAACAAGAAATGGGAAGTGGGAATTGGGAGGAAATGATGAGTTTCTCGGCAAGATTAAGAACATCTGTTCCTCCAGAGACAGAATGCAGAAGCTGAAATGACAAGCCACAAAGTGAGGGAAGCTGCTGGGGAAGATGTAATAACAAAATGAGTAACCAGACAATAAACAGAGTTGGTATTAATCAATAAATTAAAGACAACTCAATATAAAAAAATGGGCAAAGTCTTTAATCAACACTCAAAAAGCAGAAACTAGTGCCCAGAAAACATTTAAAAATATTATTCTATTTACTAGTAATCAGAAAACACAGGCTGAAACCACCAGGAAGTGCCATTTTTCATCTAACAGACTGGGCAAATTAAAAATTGAGAATATAGGCCTTCCCTGGTGGTGCAGTGGGTTAAGCAATGCACTATGATGCAAACCGCAGCCACAGCAGCATGAGTTCAATCCCTGCTGCTGGCCAGGAAGGGGCCCCACATGGCACAGCAGACCATTCCTGCCTCACCTGCTTCTCCCTCAGCAGTGTGTTTCAGTCTGCCTGTTCTGCTCCCCACTCTGCCTCTGATGAATCCTCTCACCTCCCTGGACTCTGGTCTGTACCCCAGCTCTTGTGTGCTTAAATAAATAAAATCTTTTTTAAAAAATTGAGAATATCAAGGATTGCCAAGGATGGTAGGCTCTCAGACCCCTCTGTACCGCAGGCAGGATCATAACTGGATGTGGTCACCTTAGAAAACAAGAAAATAGCATGCACTGTAGTACTGGAGATGCCGAGCTCTATGAATCGTGGGTTTCACTCCCAATATCTGTGCTGCAGAGTCTTGCCACACATGCTCCAATCAATGTCGCGCTGCTGACAGATGCATCAATCGTAATAAAAAGTATTAAAAGGAAGCAGCTAAAATCTATTTTAGGAGTAACGAGGGTTAGTGATTTACACTCTATCCATACTAGTAAAGTCTCCAATACTAAAAAACATCAACCACAAAGTGGGTACAAGTCAGAATGCCATGTTAACAAGCCAAGCAAATAGCAGAGAACTGATAGTATTTATACAGACATCAACATCGTGCAAAACTAGAAGATGCTACGATTAAGACAAGCAAAGATGCTAGAACTAGAAAGAGGGGCAAGGGAAGCGTTAGCATAAAATGCAAGGCTGGAGTTGCCGATGAACAAAAAAAAGCCAGGCAGATAATGAGGGGGTGACATGATGAGTTTCAAAAGTATTAGGTGATGGTATGTAAGGGGTTCATCTCATTGTTATTTTACATCCTACTTGCATAGTTTTAAATCAAAATTAAAATTTTGAATCAAAATTTAAAAGATGCATTAAATGTATGAATGACTTACTTATGTAGCATCTTGCTTTAAAAATCCTAACTGATGAATTTCCTTTTACAAAGTATTTTAGCTAATGATATTAATAATTACTGCTAAATCAACCCTTACTACGCACCAGGCACTGAGTAGGAACTTGTTACTTTGCTTAATCTTCTGAAGCCTCTTTGTCTTTGTGCCCATGTCATAGAGGAGAAGAGGAGACACGGAGGGTGAAGTAGCCCAGGCCCAGCGATCGCGGTGATGTCTGTTGGCTGCCTTGCGCTCCCCGAGCCTTGCCTTCAGCATCCCGTGCCGTCTCACCCCGAGCTCAGTCCCTTCTCAGGGCTCAGCGGTGTAGCGATAGGTCCCCAATGTCAAGAAACCTGAATAATCACACTCAGTGATCTGAGAGGAAGCTTGAGAGTATAACTGGCCAAGAGGCTGGTGACAAGGAGAAATCAACAGCAAAGACATTAATCACCTCACACGCTCGAAGTAAATCAACCCACAGGGAAAATCCAAAATAAATCAGAAATGTCTAGTGGTTACTGAGAAGACACAAAAGCCTAATATTTGGAAGAAAGGAGCAGAGGGAAGTGTAGTATCGTTCTAGGGGGCGGCCACTTTGTGCTCTTTCGTTTCATTTTCACATCTGTTTTATTGCGTTCCTTTTATAGATGAGAAAAGTGAGCCTTGGGCATGCTTTCTGCTTTCGCCAAGCCCATCAAGCAAAGAGGAGAGAGGAGAGCGCATTGGAGTCCATCTGTCTGTCTGCAGAGCTGTCTCTGCCCTGCAGGATCACACTGAGGCCCTGCTGTCTGTCTGTCTGTCTGTCTGTCTGTCTGTCTGTCTGGTGGGTTCACAGAGGGCGGTGCTAGGCCCTCTGGTGTCATATCAGCTTTTGTGTGAAATGATACATTGAGGTTTGATTACCAAAAGGGTATGAACCTTTAAGATTACCACCTGGAAAAATGTAAAATTAAACTTTATCTTTATAATGATGATCTGAAAAAATAAAAAAAAAAATAATCGTATTACTGCTACTACTACTAATAAAGCCAAATTTACAAGGTTTTCAACGTGACTAGAAAATCCACAACAGCTACAATGCTTGACATCCAGGAGCCACTGGTACAGGTTAGTCCTGCTACTGGCCCTGTCCAGGTAAGGAGTCAACCACCTGGGCATGGACTTTCCACTGAGTAGCTGAGAGGCCTCGGGGAACTGACATCCCTCCAAGTCTAGGACTCGTCTCCTCATCAGGTACCTCCATCCAGGTACAGGAGGCAGATGTACGAGCGATGGGGCCGGTGCAGAAGCGCCGCTCCCTGTGTGTGAGCACGCCACAGTGACTGCAGCCATAGACAGCCTGGCACGTCTGGATGTTGTTTTCCCTTACTCTTCGATCCAGGGCGCGTCTCGGGTGGACTGTCTTCTGTTATCTTGAGGCAGAGAACCGTGCAACACTCTGTCCAAGCGAGGGAGGGTTATATGCCCAGGTAGTTGTTCTTGCAGGTACAGAAGACAGCGGCAAGCAGAGGCTCCCACGGCTAAGGACTAGGACGGGAGACCAGGTGACGTTAGTTAGCAAGGACCAAACTTCTTGAGTCATGAGTCCCTAAAGCTTCCAACAAGGGATGGCGAATAGCCTTTATCATGCGGAGGCAAAGCGGGGAAGTGACTCTGGGTCTGTTCGCTCCTGATACAACAGGCGAGCACCCCTCGCCACCCACCTTGCTGGATCTGGGAAGGATTAATGAGACATGTGTCGTGCTCTGCTGAGAGCTATTACTGCTTGCAGAGAAAAACATCCCATTGTTGCCAGCAAACAAGACTGACAATTTGATGAGGTGTGAATATTTTTAGTGTAACAGTATGTAAACACTGCTTTCTTCATCCAAGTCATCACTCTGGATGTTCCCTTATGCATTTTTATGAGGCCGTTTCTCCGTGGTTGTAAATATTCTGTGCCTGCCCTTTTCCACGAGCTCAAAGAATGTGCTGACCATGGGCCCATCTGAACCTCGGAGCTGACTCCTAAGGCTACCACATTCTCTGGGAGAAATGTTAATAGGCATGTTCACATTTCCTGCCAGTGTATATGCCTTCCCTCTGGCCGATACAAATTGCATCACACAAGGCCAGGGGCAAGGGAAAAAAGGCATCTCTTGGAGAAGGTTCAACTATTTCATGGTGATAAATAGGGAACAGCAACATGATTACCAAGACATAGACAAGGAAAAAAGACAGGACTCCAGATTCTAAATTGTGTCCCTGCCATACATGCTCTTCCTGTCCTAATATAAATTTTGAAGCCAATACTTCTTTTCTCATTTCACTTCTAAAATACAGTGGCAGACAGAATTTTAACCTCTATGATCTTTGCTCCCTGATATTACTTTCATACTTATTAAAGTAATATTGCTTTGCAAAGTAAAAAAAAAAAAAAGTCACAAAAAGCCTAAATCTTCAAACCAATAAACAATTCCACTGTTCGTGCATTTGGCAGAATTTTCTAGGCATTGGATGCCAGATTCTGTGCCACTTACTAGGACGCACTAGTGGATGTGCCTCAACGCCTGTCTTCACCATGGTCTTATTTCCGTAGGCACTTAAACAATCTGACAACCAGCGGTTGTGCAACGTGGAGATTCTCTTCCACCCGCTCCTCTTCCCACCCAACCCTAAGAGGGTCACCTCCCTTTCCAATGCCTTGGAAGGAGACGGTTTGTCTGTGTCTTCCTGGAAGGGGTGCTCTTGGCCACTGTTTCTCTCCATGACATCTGCTCCCCAGCTCTAGGCCCCTGGACACCTGGAAACTTGCTACTGCATTGTCCATGGGCCTGGACAGTGGGTTACGAGGACCAGGTCAGTTGTCCTTGGTGGCCCCATATTGGATTCATTTTTTCTTAAAGATTTATTTATGCATATAAGAACTGGGGCACAGGCCAGAGGTGCGGGGGTGAGAGGATTCACCAGAGACAGAGTGGGGAACAGAGGAGGCAGATCTACTGAGATATACCACTGAGGGGAGCAGTGGGTGAGACAGGAAAGGTCTGCTGCACCCTGTGGGTCCCCTCCCTGGCCGGGGATTGACTCGTGCTGCAGTGGCTGCGGATGCCTCATAATGTAGTACTTAACGCTTGTAGCATCAGGGAGACCCAACCACACTGGATTCCTACAAAGCCACCCATACATTTCTGATGTCACAAAGGCAGCCTGCTGGGGATGTCAGACTATAAAACCACAGGAAAGTAGAGACCTGTGTGCCCATGTGCATACGGCCCAAGTGTCACTGCCCTCGATGCCGATGATGCGACCCCAGTGCTAGAATTCATCATTGTTGTGTCACTGGACTCAGGTCCTCGGTTCCTACCTAACTGGTTTTTCAGATTCTGCATTTTGGCCTCCTGCCCCCCAAACTCTGTCCTTCCTTGAAAACCAGAACAGCTCTTAAAAATGCAAACTAGATCACATTCGGTACTGCGTGAATTCACCAATAACTCTTGAAATCCAGTGACCCATGGCTGCTCCCTGGCCCCTCTCTCCCTTACTCTACCACCCCAAACCTCAAGTCTTTTCTGGGCCTTGAGGATGCTTATCTCGTTTGTACCCCTGGACCTGTGCACTTGTTGCTCTAGTCTACCCAGAACCCGCAGTGCCGAGGTCTTCACGGCACTGGTCCCAGCCTTTGCATCTCTGTTCAAAATCCCTTCTTCATTGCTTACCCGGCTTATCCCCCATTGGTTGAGTGCCTCCAAGAAGACGCCCACTGCTATTTCTTGCACAGCTCTTCTTGGGGCCTGCGATGCCCTGACCATTTCTTTGCTTTCGTATTTAAGGTGTCTTGCCGCGCCGAGTGTGAGACAAGCGTGTTGCTGCTGATACGCCCTGCACCTGTGGCTCCTAGAACCTTCTCAGTAACTGAGTAAGAGCCTCACAGCCCGAAGGAACGTTCTAAGCCGAACTGCTGACATTTCAGGCTGCTCAGCCACAGAAGGCCAGAGCTCCTCTTGCAAGTCTTCCAGGCCATTCCCACGAGGGCTCGGAGGGACCCAGACTCACTGCCCACCAGGGCCTGAGCCCCCAGTGCGGGAGGACACACAACCACCAGTCAGCAGGTCATCCTCCAACGCCCACACCTTTTGATCCAAAGTCACAGCAAGAGACTCCAAGATGAGCCCTGGCGCCTAGTTGGTCATCATGCTTCAGCCCCTGCAAGTTCGCTTGGCCCAAGGGCCTTGCAGAAACGCCCACTCGCTCTCTGACCATTGAAGAGAGCAGGTCAAGAAACTAAATGCAATATGCACTTTTAGCATCGCCTCCCAAGCACCATACCACGTCTTGAGGGGCAGGCTTTCCTAACAGCCTGATTCCCACCGAGCTGACCTTGCCCATGAAACAGTGCCGGCCAGTGCTCCAGAGTGCAGTGGCTGCTGCCCTCAGACACTGCCTTGCACCCTTGGTGATGTACAAGCGATGGGGCCGGTGCAGAAGCACCGCTCCCTGTGTGTGAGCGCGCCACAGTGACTGCAGCCAGTACACAGCCTGGCACGTCTGGATGTTGTTTTTCCTTACTCTTTGACCCGGGGCACGTCTCGGGTGGACTGTCTTCTGTTATCTTGAGGCAGAGAACCGTGCAACACTCTGTCCAAGCGAGGGAGGGTTATTTGCCCAGGTAGTTGTTCTTGCAGGTACAGAAGACAGTGACAAACAGAGAGGCTCCCACGGCTAAGGAAAGACCACTCACTGCCCAGGAGCAGCCGCTGGGTGGGGCAGGAATAGGAGCAAAAGGTCTGAGAGCTCCCAGGCAGGTGGGCCAGCCCTAAGCAGGGAGTGGAGTGGCTATGCAAGGAGGGAAGGGAATTTCAGAGACAAAACCCTGAGGGCAATAGCTCGGAGCAGCCTGAGGACACAGGAAAGGGGGAGAAGGGACAGCAGGTGTGTCTGAGTGCCAGGGAAAGCCCTATCGGGAATAACCTAGTGACGACTGAGAGGTCTGAGCACTTTTCTGAAAGCAAACGCAGATGAGAGGTTTCAAGCAAAGGAGACTGGAGCTGGGCTTCAAGGCTACACCTTATACTAGACGTGCCGAGGCAGCTTCTGCCCCTCCCCTGCTGGCGGGGCCATGTTGGACCGGCTCCCCCCACCCCACCCTGCCTGAGTCATCCTGGGTCCCAGCATTTCTAAGAATGTCAACCACAAACCACTACCTGCAGAACAGGCTTGTGTGCCTCACTGTGGAAGAGACCCAGTTGAGGTTCCCAGTAATTAAAATGAGCAAATGTTACTTACATAATGGCTTATTAATTAGGCTGCCTGTATTTCCAAACGTCTTGTTTAAATAGATCCTGATATTTAGTGGGATTTTCAGTGTCAGAGGTGTCTTTCTTCTGCCTTATGTGTGACTGTTGATCCTTATCCAAAACAAATTGAGGTTTGCTGGCTAATATTTATGTGCGAGGCCTGACATTTTCATTCTTAAGGTTATTAATCAGTTACTGTAGACCCCTTCAGGTTCATGTAAAAAAAAAATGCCCTTCACATTGTCTGTACCTGCTGCTAGGTTTCCAGAAAGTGTGTGTGTGTGTGTGCACGTGCGAAGCTGGCATCCTTCAGAATAATGTTCCAGCAAGTCAAGTGAGGAAGAGATTGATGTTTAGTTGCGTTAATCTGTCTATACCACCACACAATTAAAATACAGCTCTCTAGTCCTAATGGGAAAATGGTGACGGGTCATTAGAATATCCATTGTTCAACCTTAAGAGCCTCACCAGCCAAAGGCAGGAGCTTTAAACAGTGATCAAAGGCACCAAGCGCTCTGCACCCAGCTCTGGTCCTGGAGGTTCTGCTGTCTTGGGCAACAGGCTAAGGACCCCTGCACTCTCCTTGTCTGTAAAATGGAGCTGGGCACCAGAGGCTCCTTCCACAGCATCACATCCTCCTCCCCCTCAAAACACAAGCATGACAGAAATGCCGTCCTGAGCAGAGCAGATTTATAGTTTGCGGCCTTCCTTTCTTTCTCCTTTGGAATCATTTCCAAGTAATTTTTGGAAAAGGGATTCTCATATGAGAAGATATCCCCTGGCTTCTCATCTGCTTTTGTTTTCAACTTTTTTTAAAGCTCATAAACTTCCTTTTTTTTTTCCCCCCCCCCATTTCCGTGGGTGGCTTAAACAACAGACATGCATTTTCTCACAATTCTGGAGGCTAGAAAGCCAAGATTAAAGTTTCATCAGGGCTGATTCCTTCTGAGACTGTGAAGAAGAATCTGTTCCCTCCCTCTACCCTAGTCTCTGGAGGACTCCGCAGCCTTTGGCTTGGGGCCATGTGTCCCATCTACATAAGACATCATCTCTGTGTCTGCTTCCAAATTTCCCCTCTTTGGAAGAACTGTGCTCATATTGGATTAATTAATGACCTCCTTTACCCTGTATGCCTTTATAAAGACCCTACCTCCAAAGCAGGTCATGTTCTGAGAACTTCAATATGTGGTTTGGGGGGATGCGGTTCAAACCATGACAATTCTTAAATAATTACTCCAGTAGATCAGACTCTAGAGTGACAATTATAAAATAACTAGCCTCTTTCACATCTCTCCTCAAACTCCCCACCCCCCTGAAAAGCAAAGGGAACAGCCCTAGGTGACACACTCTCCCAGCTCACACTAGGAGCTATGAATGATTTCACATAGATCCGTGTAAGAGGCTGGTGAATGTGATTTCTACTTGACAAATAAGGATATCTGGATTCAAACAGGTAAAGTGCAATATTCATTGTCAACATAATAAAAGGACTTTAATTCTTTTCCATCTGATTCCTACACCTGCTTCACATGTATGGTTTTGTCCCATGTTCAGGAAAAACCATAAAAAGTAAAAACCATAGTCTCTGGTTTCAAGGTTTTAAGAGTTTCACTGGTAAGATGAGGCCAAAGCAAAACCAAAGATGACTTCCACTGAACAAGACCAAGTTTAAAGTGCCTTTTTGAAAGGGACTTGTAGGGTCAGTGAAAATTGTCAGGCTTTTCTGCCCTCCCACCGTTGGTGTCGATGATGGACACTTGTGGTCCTGCATGCATGCCTGATGGCGGCACTGCTAGTAGGGTGTGAGCATGCGCAGGTGGGTATACCAGGGCTGAGACGCACGGCGTATAAGGATGACATCAAGAGGACGCCGGCAGAGAGAAGAAGAAAGAGAGCAGAAAGAGTGAGATGAGACTCCTGGCCCCCTACCTGCCGTGTACCTGGTCACCTCTGATGTAAAGAGTAATAAAAGGCTGAAAAAGCCACTGGAGGACTCCAGGACTCTTCCTTGACCCATCTTCTCGGCTCATGGAGAACGTGCTCCATGCCTTGCTGGCACCACAGACTTTTCTTCATTCCCCAGTGAGACCCGGCACCTACCACCAAGAGCATTCTGGGCAGTGCGTGCTGGTGGAAGGAGTGTGTGAGTGAATAGCCTGTGAGCCAAGGGCAGCAAGGTGGCTGGTCCTCACCTACTGGCTCCCACGGGATGCCCACTAGGTACCAACTACATGCCGAGCACTGTTTATGGCTCTGGCAGGTCAACATTTCGTCACAGGATGCCTGCACAAAGGGGCTACATTCCACATGAAGGCACGCACATGCCAGCAGAGGCAAAAACACTCATCCTAAGAAGTAAAACACTAGAAGAAAGGGCAAGAGCCCCCAATTCACAAATGTGCATTTAAGAACCACCCCAGTCTGCCCAGGAGAGAAAGATGACCCCTGTTTTTCCATAACTGAGGAACGTCATCATTAAAAGAGCTAATATTACATCTTGAAAGGCCCTGTGTTAGCTCTGTCCACACACGCGCTAGTTTCACATAGCTGGGCATGGCCCTGCTCCCCACTTTACGGAAGGGGGGACATGAGGTACAGAAGGACCTAAGAACAGAAATCTAGATGGTCAGGCAAGGATTTGAACTCAGAGGCATATCCAAAGCTCCGACTCTGATGAGACACAGAATTAACCTCTCAATATTGAGGGAAAAGAGAAAGTCTTTAGAATCAAAGATAGCACAATATTAACAGTCGTTAATTCTACCCTGTAGTCAGATAGCTGCTTGTTGCACAGATTTTTCAACTTGTATTTAGGTTCGAAATTTTTCATGCGAAAACAGTCATTTTTGAGGAGTAACAACAATGTGATTAAAGATTCAAAACACGTGGTACAGACACACCTGTGTACACAGTTCAGCAAAAGCGAAAAAATGCTGGGCACCCCCGGCAGAGTGGGGAGATCTGTGGGCAGTTGTGTCTCTCTCCCCCATCCCTAGAGTCTGCGCTCTTGGTGGGTGGGAACCGGACCTTGTACTTCATCCCCAGTGGCCAATGCCAGATCCAGAACCTGGCAGGTGCTTAACGAACATTCAATGAGCAAAGTGACTGAGGGAAGGAGGGGGACAAGCCCATCGTGGGCAGGGAGGTAGTTAAAGTTCGAGTCCAGCAGTTCCCCAGGCTGTCGAAACACAGAACCGCACAGGCAGTGAGTTCGAGTAGAAGTTGGTGGCCTCAGTCCTGGAAGCTAGACAGCCAGAGTCAAGATGTCGGCGGGGCCTGTTCTCCTGACCTGCAGGAGAGAATCCTTCCTTGCCTCTCTAGCTTCTGCTGGTGGCCAGCGGTTCCTGACCCTGTGTGGGTTGTGGCTGGATTAGTCCAACCTCTGGTTTTCTCACCACATGGATTCCCGCTGTGTGCCTCCCTCTCCTCGTCTCATAAGAACACCAGTCATGCTGGATTAAGGGAACCTCATGCTCCAGAATGAGTTTATCTTACCTAATTACATCTGCAAGGACCCTATTTCCAAATAAGGTCACTTCCTGGGGCAGTGGGGATTAGGACTTGCCCTTGTCTTTGGGGAGAACTGACTGGACTGACAACGTACAACACAGAAGTGTGGACAAGGAACTCTCATCCTAGATATCTCATCTCTCCAGAGGACTCAAATGCAGCAGAAGACTCCAGCATGGAAGATGGAGAAGCTGCCTAATATATATTCACTGACAATCCTGACTTTGTAAGGAGTTTTACAACCTCCGCCAATCCAGTGCCAACAGCTGGCTTCCCCCCAGTGCCAAGTCAGCTTTCTCTAAGCCGCTTACGACCGGCTTCCCAGCGGCTGTTTATGTTTTCAGAATATTAAGCAGTGTTTAGTCACTTTCTCAGGGAGGGCTCCTCAGTGCGGTTTCTAAAAATGTGCTGAATGTGTTTCCAGAGAGAAACGGCGCCAGAGGGCCTTTGGTGGGGCATGCTGAGCCTTGTAATCACAAACAGATGACAGGCCGTCCTGGCTCCGGCTCCCAAACTAGAAAGGGTCCTAAACACCAGCTCCCAACCAGCCAGGGTGAAACCGCATGGTTCAGCTCACAAAGGTTGCCAAGGCGCCCTCCCCCCACCTCCCAGTTAGATCAAGTCCCCAGCCCTCCAGAGGACTTGATCAGATGTGATAAAGGGACCCGGTCTTCCTAGCTTTGTGATCTAGAACCCACAAAGGCCCATCATGGCCTCTGGTGTCCCTGGGGAGACTCCGAGGACTGGCATGGAACAGAGCCAGCCTGTGGCCCCACGGCTGACCAGCCACCAGCACAGCTGAGCTCTTGCATCTGTTAGAGTCCTGGGGGTGCAAGCAACAGAACCTGACTGACTCAGATACAGCGCGAGACGTGCTCCTCGGCTGTATCCTGGGTGGCCTATAGGCCACGGGAAGGCTGAGCCCTCTCGGGCCCTCAGAGGGCAGCAACGGGAAGTGTAATAAGAGGCTGAGCGGGGGAGCTGTCATCAGGGTGCCCACACAGCAGGCGGCTCTGGGAGTGCTGGGTTTCTGTGGGTCTCCACTGAAGATTCCAGTTCCTAACCATGATGGAGGCATCCGCCCCCTTCCGAAGAACAGTAGAGGGAGCTGCTCCTTCAGTGAAGGCCTGCTGCGGCCAGAAGAAGGGAGGGTGGGACGTGTGTGAGTAGAAGGCTCCGCAGCTCCCACAGGCGGACAGAGAAAGCACTGAGCCAGCCCCCAAGGAAGGGCCACCACAACCTGCTGTCTCGTGGCTGTACTCTGCTTCCCTGCCAAGGCTCTAGGTCGCTCTCAGGCACCAAATCATGGACACAAGGATTCCAGATGGAGAAATGTGTCTATACAGAAATTGCTGAAGGAGAGTCTACCCAGTGAACGCAAAGATCCCCAAGAACACTGCTCTTCCCTCTACATCCAGCAGCAAGAAAAAACAGAGGCCAGCAACTGGCTTTAACTCCTTCAGGAAGGAGATCAGTTTTCTCAGTCTGGTATCTGAGTCCCTCTGTAACCCCAACTCTACTGCCATGAGTCTTTCCAGAATGTTCGTTTGAGTTTCCACTACATTGTGGCTTGGAGTCCTCTCTGTCCCTGCCACATTGTAGTAACAGGTGCTGGTCCCTAGGAGAACACAGCAAGGGCGAGGATCCCCTGGGCATAAGAAAGGGCCCCACCTCCATATACAAACAGAGGAAGGGGAGGCAGTTTGAGAAGCAAGGAGACCACCATACAATTTGGGGATCACACTAGGAAATGTCCAGCAGCAGAGAGGAAGTCCATTAAGGGCTCTTCGTTCATTCAGAGGAATAAGAAAGAACTTTTAGCAAGATTTAAAAACTCTAAATTATTTTTAAAATAATTATATACATTTATAAAATTATAAAATTTAAAAAGAATGATAAAGTGAATATATTAAAAGTAGATACTGCATTTCTGAATGCCTCTCCCCCAAGTTCCACCAATAAAAAGACAAACAGCAAAAAGAAAATAAATACATATAACTACTGTATCAAAGGGTGCTAATATTTCACTCTATAAAGAGTTTCTTCAGATGCAGAATAAAAGGAACAATTGCACAAACAATGTGTTTAATTGCTCAAACATTTATCATTCATCTATTATGTGCTTGGTTAAGAAAAAAATACAAATTGCTTAGAATGACATGAACAGAGGCCCAATCTCACTCAGTGATTTAATAAATGCAAATTAAAACAGCAGGATATTGGTTTTTTATTTTTACCTTTCAGATTGGCAACAATTAAAAGGGATTACAAAACATGGCTTGTACAGATTTTGGAGAAATGGATATTCACATGGTCGGTAGTAATGGAAGGAGAGACTGGCATGAACACTTTGAAGGTGAGTTTGGCAAAAGGTCAGTATCCATTAAGTACCCTTTAACCGAGAAGTCCCACGCCAAAGAATTTGTTTCTCAAGACATACCCACACACACACTCAGTGGTACATGGCCAAGGACATTCATGTACATATTGCTTAGAAAATAAATTTAAAAATAAATGTGCCAACCTAAAAATCATCAATGTATAGGTGACTGTGAATATAAATTATGGTGCAGGTGGGTGCATTTATACAATAAAATACTGGAAACTGTAAAAAGAGAACGCTGCAGAATGTGGTCAAAACAATGGCATATACCGATATGTCCACAATACACGTTATTGAAAGATGGAATGTCTAGAACAGCATCGAAAGTTTCCTTCATTTGCAAGTGAGAGCCAACAGCAGAGACTGTTCCTACATTTTGTCTATTTTCTCTTTTATTCCTTTTGTCTGTTTGTCTGTATTCATGCCTTGACATCTACAGATTTTCACTAGGTTCATTGGGGATCATTCCATTCTTACAAACTAACCTGCTTTCTGTTTTTTATTCTCATCCCCTATTTTTATCACACTCCCCATTTTAACCCAGCTCTGGAACATACTACACCTCCAGCGACACTCCCTTTGGCCCTCCCCACCTGCAGCAAGTTTGGCAGAATTTCTGATTTTTTTTTTCACTTAAATAAGAGACCTTTGTGTTTGGATTCTTAACTCCAAGAACCGTCCATCCTGACAGAGATACATAAAAGTGTGATGGCGTGTTCGGGTCTCCTAGGGCCAGAGAGGCAACTGTTTCCTTAGAGAAAGCACTGGAAGCCAGTGCCCGGCCACCAGCTCAGACCTGGCTGATGAGACAAGAGCAGATGGTCGTGAACCCGAGAAAAATAGTCACCCGAATTCAGAAATAGACAACGCAGCCTCACATGCTCCACGCATCTTCCTCTGATTCCTTGGGCCTGCTTCAGGTTACACATCAGGGCAGTTTCCCAGTTCACACCAGTTACTCGCGAGACTGCGGACACTTACTCAGAAGTTAGGGACGTCCCCAGAGATGGGGAGACCCGCTGGGAAGCAGCCGCAGCTGAGCACCGAGCCTGCTCTGGGTGAAAGCCACCGGCACCCTCAGAGAACCGACGGAGTGCAAGGACCGCGGGATGCGCTCTGGACTAGCGCGGGACCGCGGTCTGCCAGCTCGCTCTGCCGCAGACCGCTCGTTCGTATTAACGGTCATGAACCCTCACAGGCGCCCCGCCTTACCGGGTCGGCGCTGCAAACCAGCACCACTGTCTCCCATCAGGACGGTAATATCCAGTAACATCCCAGCTCAGCCAAGACTGTAGGAGCTACAGTGGCAGACACAGCCCTGCGGAGGGTCCCGGGACCCGGTAAGGGGACATGCCCCGGGGGCTGGTGGTGTCCCCGTGCCTTTTTAGTAAAGGGTTGGGGCCGTCACAGGTCACATATTACACGATAAACAGTAGCAGCAGCCGCAGCGCCAAGGTCACCGTGTGACCCAGGCTCTCTTTTATGTCCGCTCTTTAATCCTCGCCAGAACGCCCTGATCCCCGCCCCTGTTACTGTTGCTCGTCAGGCCAGGAGGTTGAGGCTCGAGAGATGGAACCACAAGGTAAGGCATCCAGTCCGCAGGGCGCAGTGGCGCTGGCACCGGAACTCAGGCAGGGGCTCCAGAGCACCGTCCCGACCGCTGCCTGCGCCACCTCTCTGGGACTGAACTGGGCGCCCCCATCAGGGCGTCCTCAGCAAGTGCAGTGAGAGCCGAGCTGGCCCTGTCTGCTCGGAGGGCGCCCGTGACAGGCTAGCGGCAGCCGCTGGGCTGGAACTCTGGCTTAGAAGTCTGCATCCTGCCCAGTTGAAGTGAGAACAAGGACGCTCACCTGGCAGGCCGTGGGGATTACAGGAGGCAGCTGTGACGTGCCCCGCGGCGGAGAGGGCACTTAGATGTTGAGCGAGTCCCCGCCCCATCCTAGCGCGGCCCCGTCTATCCTACTCCCCCCGAACAGAGGAAAGCAGAAACCACCCCACCCCCCGCACCGGGCACCCACACCCGCATTTGCTCGCGCTTCAGCCTGACCCCGTGGCCACGTGAGTCTCCCGCGGGCCTATGCCATCACAGGGCCCCTGCTTCTTATACAGACTCCAAGAGCCCGTCCTAACCTCCTTATGTGACTTCATCACAGCGACATAGACCCTCCCCTGACTAGGCGCCCCCAGGCAGCAACCCCTGCGTCAGCAGCTGTGGAGGTTACACGCAACCGTGGGTGGCGTCCGCGTCAATCCCGAGCAAGATGGCACTGGCCGGGGACAGACAGGGAGCTGAAGAACACGCCCGGGACGTCTCTTCTCTGTCGTGACAGGGCCAGGATCACTGAGGGAAAGTTCTTTCTCTCAAGGACAGGCGTGAACTTTCCTCCCGAGCATCCACCACACGCTGGACCCGCCCCACATCACCTCATTTACTCCTTCCAACGCCCCAAGAGATTACAAGTTAGGAAAGTGAATCAACACCCACGGGTGATTAAGCAACCCCATCAAGAGGAGCCCGGAGGAAATGTCAGGGCTGAAATGTGAGCCCAGCGCTGCCGGCTCCCGGCAGCCCCCAAGGAGAACCCATCGCGACGCCCCTGGGTTTAAGGCTCTAAGTGGCACCGTGAAGCCGTCCTTGCTATTGCCGCCTGGAAATGCCTGCCCTGAGCTCTCCAGGGGTGCAGAGCGACTCTGCAATGGGCCGGGTATCTCCAAAGATGCCCCACCTGCCTCCCTATCCTCAGACCCCATCCTGCCTCTGGGATCCCTGAGCTGCGTGCGGCTGTAGCCATGGAGACTCCCCCAAGTTGGCCACTGGGGGGCGTGCTAAGGCTCCTCTAGTGGAGCCTGCCACACCCCGCAACCCGCAGTCTCCAGCTCTGACCTCAGGTGAATCACCTGATACAGGTTTCCCCACTTGTTCAACGATGGTAATTGCGCACAGTCACAGGGCTGCTGCGGAGCTTCCATTAAGTACGACAACCCACAAAACACCCGCTCGGCGGGACACCCAGCACGTGCTCAGCCAAGCAGCCTCGATAGGGTATCTTTTCTTACCTCTCGGCCAGGGGAGTCCCCCATTTCAGCACATTGCCTGAAATTCCTGGAACCTGGCTGTGGTGGCAGGAAGGGGACAGCAAGTTCTCGATGACGCGGGCAGACACGGTAAAGGAGGAGTCCTGGAGCCCTCGGTGGCTTTTTCAGTTTCTCTTGCATCAGTCTCTCAGAGACGACCAGGTACATGGCAGGCAGGGGCCGGGGGGCCAGGAGGCTGGCAGGGCTCCCAGCCCCCAGCGCGTCTCACTCTCTCGGCTCCTTTGCTGCTTCTTCTCTCTGCCTCTACTGCTCTCTCTCATTCTAGTTCTGCTGTGTTCTTCTTGTTCTCTTCTGCTGGCGTCCTCATGATGCCGCCCTTAAACGCCCGTGCCTAAGCCCAGGTGCACACACCTGCGCATGCCCACTTAGGCCTGCGTGCAGAACCGCAGGTGTCCATCATCACACCCATGGCCGGAGGGTGGAAAAGCCTGGTGCTTTTCTCTGACCTACACTGACCCACCTGGGGAAGGAGCACTGGCATCTGAAAGGCCACCACAGTGGAATTTGCCCAAGGGAAGCTTTATTTGTAATCCACTGGAACAGGGTACCAGGAAACACGGGGACCATGTCCATTTGTTTACCGAGATAACCATAATCAAGGGCCACGATCTGGATGAGCGAAACCACAGATCTGTACTGCTACATTCCACCTGAGTGTATCGTTTTGATGCGTATGTATTTATGGCCTAACAGCACTGGACATTACAAGTCTGAAATCACGCTAGTGGGGCGCTGAGCTCCAGAAACTCCTGGGGACACACTACCCTGCTCCCACCTTCTCGTAGCCTCAGGAGTTCCTCATCTGGAAATGCACCCTCTAATCTCTGCCTCGACCTTCAGGCCACCTCCCTGCGTCTCTGTCTTCATCTGCTGTATGGACACGAGCCAGATGGAACTAGAGGCTGACCTACTCCAGCACAACCTCCTTTTTAAACAAACTACATCTACAGTGATCCACTTCCGAAGGAGGGAACATTCTGAGACCCTAGGGGCAAGGACTGCAATATGTCTTTTGTGGAGGACGCAGTTCAATCATAGCAGACCATGTGGACAAAACTTGAAGAGGATGGATGGCCTTCACTCCCTGCCCCAGGCCCAGGCTGGGGTTGGATGCCGAGGTCCCTGAACCCTCAGATTCAAGCAAGATCATCACTTGCATCTGTAGCAGCAGGAAAGGGGGTGGCACAGGAGCAAGGTTCGGGATGGTTCTGGGCAGACGGGTCAAGGAAGGAGAGTCTTGGAGCCTTCGGTGGCTTTTGATACTTTTATTAATAGAGGTGGCCAGGTACATGGCAGGCAGGGGTGCTGGGGGGCCAGGAGGCTGGCAGGCTTCCCAGCCCCCGGTGCATCTCACTCTCTCGGCTGCTTCTTCTCTCTCTGCTGCTGCTGCTGTTGGTTCTCTCGGTCGGTCCTGGCAGTTCTGGTGTCCTCATGACGCTGCCCATTTAAGCCTGTGTCCCAACTCAGGTGTGCCGACTTGCGCATGCCCACCCTGGAATGCTCGCAGCACCTCAGGTGTCCATCATTAGTGGTGGGAGGGTGGAAATACCTGATCAACCTTTACCCTACAGTATTTCTTTCAAATTCTGCATCCAATGACAATATCCAGTTGCTAGTCTGAAAGCAACCTAAGAGAGGCCTGCTTCTATGGGGTAAAAATAACCAGGAGCTCTGGGCTCAGTTCCCTGCAGGTTTCTTGATCTTGTCAAACTGAAGGAGATAAAGGGAGAAAATACAATCTTTACAAACACCAGATCGTCATGCTCCTGTTTCCTGGAAGAGACTTCTTTTGCTCATCTTGAAAAACACAGATGCAAGGGTGCAACACAGAGTTCCATGGTCTTTGTGGAACTGAGATAATACCATCAGGAAAGCAGGTTTTCTGCACTTTTCCCAAATGAACTTCGTGAAAGCATAAGTCTAATATATCCGCCAACCGCTAAGCCAGAGTAACTTGAATGACCTCGTCATCAGTCCACGCAGCAGTGACCAGTGTTTTCTCCTCTGTCTCTGGAACCTGGGACAGGACATCAGTCCCTTGTCCTCGCCTTCATCACCCACGCTGCAGGCCCCGCACACAGCCCTGGGCCAGACCTCACCTAGAGGTGACCTGACCGTTGCAAGGGATGCTCAGCCTCCCAGCTACCCAGCCTCACAACCATCTCCACCCCGTGGCTTGGGGCTCCTCGACCCCACGCCTGACCATTCCTTCTTCCTACTTCGAACCTAAAAGTGATTTCTGGGCCTCCCTGGTGGTGCAGCAGGGAGCAGCAGGGAGCAGGTGGTGCACAGAGCACCGCACTGTGAAGCATCCACAGCACAGCAGTGTGAGTTCGATCCCCAGCCAGGGAGGGACCCACATGGCACGGTGGACTCTCCTGCCTCCCCACTGCTTCCCTCAGCAGTGTGTTTCAGTCCATCTGCCTGTTCTGCTCCCCACTCTGTCTCTGGTGAATCCTCTCACCTCCCGCACCTCTGGCCTGTACCCCCAGCTCTTGTGAGCATAAATAAATAAATACATCTTTTTTAAAAAGTGATTTACGCCACCCACAGTTGAAACCCAAGCTCCTTAGCATGACTTTCCAGGCTCCTAGGCCATTACTGATTTGGCTGCGGGTAGGATCCCTTCGTCCCTTCTGTCACAGACCTCCCCTTCCACGCGCTGTGGGCCCTTCTGCAGGAATCAGCTGACCCTAAAGGTTCACACACAGAACTGAGATGATATGGCTGGCTGTGCTGGGATATGGATGGGGCAGGTCCCAGCACTTGGGGCCGGGCTCCCTAGAAGGCGGAGCCAAGATGAAGGCCACAGCGCATTGTCTTCCGTGTGTGTCTCAACAAGCAGGGGTGAGGAAGAAGGGAGGAAACGGGCAGATGAGCCAATGCAAGACGCTTTATCATGTTGCTGCCACTGGCTGCCCAATCTGATAAGACTGTCCTCCAAGAATACACACGAGTGCAAATCTGCGCAGCCTGTGGGGATGTGGCAGGCAGACCCCACCCATCTGATTCCATCTGCCACTCCTAGAGGTTTGCCCCATGGGTTCTTCTGGTCGTGTCTGAGCAGATGCTGGGGCACAGTAGATCCCTGGTCACAGAAAAGCCCCAGTCTAGAGGCAGCAGGCATACCTTCAAGGGAGCCCAGGATGAGGTACTGGCAGAGCCCACCTGCCTGACGTTGGTCAGACTCATGCAAGTTGTTGCTATAGCAACCCCTGGACCAAAATAGGTGAGGCCCAAGAACATGAAGCCATTCCTGCATGGAATGCAAACTCCATGCTCCCACCCATCATGTACTGGCCGTTGGATTTCATGGGCAGGTTAAAGACCACCCCGTGCCTGCTTTCTCTGATAAAAGGGAATAGTAATATCTAGCTCATGAAAAAAAAATCCAAGTGCTTAGGATCGGGCCTGGTGCCAGAAAATGCTCAATGAATGATAACTACCCCTACAGCACCACTATCAGCAGCAGCAGCCTTCACTCTCAGTTTCCTGCGCTGTCTGCTTTGGGTCATTGCTGGGTTTTGACTTATAATTACATATATTGCTGTTGTGCTGGAAAAAGCCAGCAACACCTTGAGTTTTAACAATAAATATGGAGCACTTGATTTTAAATCTCTCTGATCTCAGTTCCTAGACTCTACCTGCTCCTCCCTCTAGAAACCTGACTTGGAAAACCCCAGGGATAAGGACCCAGCAGGGGCCTGAGGCTCATCCTTGCCCACTAGCTCTGAGCTCCTGGGCAATTCCACAAGCCCCCACCCACCAAGGGCACTAACTGGGCAGGCCACAGCCTCACCCAGGAGGTCAAGGTCAGTGTGACTCACCTCCTGAGAGTTCACCGGCCAGTAGGCAGCAGATACAGGCCCCAGAAATGCCAACTGGTATCAGGCTGTAAATTCTTTCCAAGACATGCAGGAAGCCGGGGTAGAAAGAACACACCGGCCAGCAAGTCCCCAAGTATAGATCATCGACCTATAATAGTTATTCTCTTTACAGTGATGCTGGTGCACCCAGGAGAGCGCTGCAATCTGTGGTTTGCTAACTGCACTTTTGTAAAGAAGGCAGCCCCACAGCACTAAGCATACATTTTTTGATGCCATGTTATCCATGGGTAATTTTGTAACTTTGTTTTATTCTACTTCATTTTCATAGTTTTCTACAACTTGTATGAAAGCATTAAAAATCAAATCTTGAATTAAAAGTAAATTTATTTGTTGAAGTTGATTTTAAAACACAGGCTGCACCAATAGTATCGATGGTGTGTCAGTCTAAGGAAATAGCTTTTTCACTATATAATTCACATAATAAAGTAAGTACTCAATTGAATGCATGCAAATAAAGCAAAAATCATGAAGGTGGAATGAGAAATTCTAAAGTTTGGAAAACATTGACATAGAGAATTTACTAGGTATCCCACTTTTAAATTGCCTTTTGTCCCTGAAACTTATGAAAGAATCATTTAAGAGAACTGACTCTGCTAAGATGCACTATCCTAATATGGCCTGGAATAAGGATACGATGGAGAGAGAGAAGTAAGTTGCTTTGGACCAGGACTCCTCTTGCTGACAGGTGCCAAATACTACAGTAGAGACCAAGAGTCTGACCAATGCAAACTTTCTGGAACAGTCTAAGGCTCTCTGCCTTTTTTTTTTTTTTTACAACACTGAAAGTGGTTTCTTTCTCATGTATTCCATTGTAACATTGACATTTCTATCAGATGCAGTTGGACCTAATCTTGATGCAGAATTTAACTCTTATAAGAGAGTTACTACAAGAGAATCAAAAATAGGATGTCATCATATTGGAGAAGTGTCTACAGGTAGATATGAAGAACTAGGATATCACAGAAAAGAAATCCGTTGCCCAGTGCTCTCTGGTGGCCAAGCCTGAGGCCGACTTGTCACCCACTCCCTGAGGAACACTGAAGACACACTCACGAAGGCTGTAAAATTAAGACAGAAGGGGGGAAAATACTCTTCCAAAATGAGAACATATTAGTTTTGTATTCAACGTTAATTATTTCCAAAACCTAGCGCCTTAAACAGAAATTTTTATCTCACAGTTTTTGGGGAGAGAAATCCCAGCACAAGTTGACAGGGTCCCTTTTGACCAGTTTCTTTTAGGGTTGCTGCTGAGGTGTCCTCTGGGGCTCCAGTCTCACCTGACAGCATACAAGAATTTGTTGGCACTGACAGATTTGTTGGGGGGACTTAGCTTTGCAAAGCCTGCTGGGATAGGAGCCTCAGTCCCACCCTGGACATTGGTCAAGGGCTCTCTCTGCTTCCTGCTGGTGGGACTTCCAGTGGACGGTTCATGACATAGCAGCTGGCTTTCCTCAGAAAAAAGATTTAAGAATCATAAGGAAGGAAAAGGGGGGGGGGGCATCTATTTTATGACCAGTGGTAACCTCAAGGCTTGGTAACAACAGACACAAAATAGCACGTTATCAAAAGATGGGTGGATGGATGGATGAATGTAGGGATGAAGGGATGATGGATGGTCCGACAGCTAGACAGGTCCTCTGTGGAGAGACAGAAGTCCCAGGAATGTCAGACGTTTCCAAGATGAACCTGAGCTCTGTCTTAAGGCTGGTTGGCGGGGTCTGCAGGTAGCTGTTAAGGCCGGAACAGGGATCTCTCAGCATTCGCTTTCCAGGCGTGACGGACCACCATCCAAGTTAGCTTAGTTCTACTCTGAGTTTGGAATCTACCAGCCTGGGGTCAGAGCCTCTCAGGAAGTTCTCATCAGTGTGACATAGAAAGATCTTCCGGGTGGTCTCTGAAGCTGTCAGCAGCTTTGGCCGTTGCCACAAATAATTTATTCCCTCTGCTTGGGCTTTTGCTACTGAGAGGGACAGGCTAATTGGATCTTCCTGGCAACCCACATCAGCTAGAAGCTTCCTGCTAAGATCCCTGTACCTCGTTTCCAACCTTCCTCGGTGCCAAGAAATAAAGAGCAGGAACATTTCTAAAGCACATGCCTGCTGAGAATACCCTCCAGTGCTGTTTCCCCAATCCAGGCATTCCCTGCCAGCTCCTTCAAAGGCTTTTGAAGTCACTGCTAATTTAAAAGCAATAATAAGATTGACACTGAAATGCTTCCCAGCTGGTCTTTCTGGACAATAACTCTCACCAGTTCCTTTACAACCTGCTTTCTGTTACAATTTGGGGTTTGCACAACATGACTTTTAAGATACATTCAAACAGAACAGAACATGCTTCCCAAACAGAGAAATAACATGGGCCTGTCATAGATACAGACACGTTCCTCGCACCAAGGACATGGTCCTTCATGAGGTTTAGCGGTGGCAGAGCTGGTGCAGAAGCAGGGGACCAGGGCTCGAGACTATCCCTTCCACAGATTGGTGTCTTAAACATATCACTTAACCCTCCTGAAGCAGAGACCTTCTTGAAAAATAAGCATCAAAGTAGCTCTCTTGGAAGCTGGAAGGGGAAGCACGAGGGGTGGGAAATGCAGGTGGGAGTTTGCTCTCTCTGCTGACGACCTGAGTCTCTAAGCATCAGTTTCTTTACCCACAAACTGGAGAGAAGACACACTTCACATGCAGGCAGAAGTCTAAACTTAATGACATAGAGAAAGCCCAAAGTTGTTTCCCAGTAAATATTCGATAAAATGGTGACTTTTATGGGAGGGAAGAGGAAGTGGGTGCACAGTGCCAGGTCTGGTGCAGTTCCTGGCACAATGTGCATGTTATCATTTACAACGTGCTTTCCCGGGCTCGGCTGCATCAGCCATTGCTTCATAATCAATCACCCCAAAGCTCAGTGATTGATTTTATCGTGCCATGAATCGGTTTTACAGTGACTTGTTCACTGTAAACATTTTGTCATTGTTAAGTTCAAGCTTAAAACAATAACCATTAAACGTGGCTCAGGAGCCGGTTCTCCAGTGCTGGTTGCACTTCAGGTGGTAAAGAGGCTGCAGCACAGTGATTTTCTCTGCTCCTCCGTTTCTCACCCTCGGGCAGGCTTGCTGCAGCTTGTTTACACAGGGGCTGGTCAGGAGCCCAGAAGAGAGTGAGCAAAAGCTTGGAACTGGCACTCTGAGCTGCGTCACATCCGTCCAGGCACCAACCCTGCCAGCTCAGATCCACAGACCAAGACCCGGGAAAGACCCGCTCTTGGAGGGCAGAGCTGCAAGGGTACGCCCCAGAGCACAAACACCGTGAGGGGTGGATCGTGTGTCCACCCTGCAACCCTCCGCCTTGCTCCAAATTAAGTGACAGCAGACTTTCCGCCATGAGTCCGCCCCAAGCACTTGGGGCTCTGTCTCCAGACTGAGTAGCAGAAGCCATTCAGCAGTGTTTCCCTTTGAAGACAACTTGGTGAGCAGGTAAGTTGTGCCGCACGCCCATGGAAAACTAGCCTGGCTTCCCTCACGTGCAGCCTCCACCTGATGGCAGCTTTCCGGGCAGGAGGGTGGCAGGTAGCCGTGCACTGGGTTGCCACAAGGCAGCAGCTTCAGTGCCAGGACTAGGCTGGGTAGGACCACAGCAGGACGTGGCTCCTGGGTACCCAGCCCCTCACATGCCTCAGAGCATCCGCTGCAGGGTGGGTGGCTTCGTGAAGGATCCAGACTTGTTGGGGCTGCAGCCCCAGTGCCCTTGGGGATGGGAGAGGTTCAGAACACCAAACCTTTCCCATCTTAGTCATAGGAAGAAGAGAAATTCCAGCTCACTCAAGGAGGAGAAAGATGGTTCTAAATTCTCTCATCTCAGGACTTAATAGAGACTTCATTTTTAAGGAGCATAGGATTTAAAATCAGAACTTGGTATGAATCTTCATTTTGCTCGACTCATTTTGTGACCTTGGGAAAATTGCGTACACTCCTGGCTTCTACTCTTCCAGTCTCCACTGGGGAAGAGTAACCCTGACAATGATGAGAACTGCATTAAGGAAATACCACAAGAACGAGACATGGCGACCCTTCCTGGTCGCACACTGGGTTAAGCAACGCACTATGAAACAATCCATAGCCACTGCAGCATGAGTTTGATCCCTGCTACCGACCAGGGAGGTGACCTATATGGTGCCACAGACCTCTCCTGCCTCGCCCACTGCTCCCCTCAGCTATGTGTTTCAATCACTCTGCCTGTTCTGCTCCCACTCTGTCTCTGGTGGATCCTCTCACCACCCACACCTCTGGCCTGTACCCCAGTGTTTGTATGCATAAATAAATAAAATCTTTAAAAAAAGAAAAAAGAACTGGACATGGGTGACTATTCAATTAATGTTCCACAATCCATCATTCTAGCAGCCTCCCCAAAGTAAGCATTAGTAAGACAAAACTCAAAGGTCTCTGGATAAGAAATTCTGCATGACTTCTTTCTGAGGTTCGAGGACCTCACCACTGACAAACATAGTGAAGAAGAAAGTGACTCGCTGGAGTTTTCAAAGGATGAGATTCTCCAATATCACCTCCACCTTCCAACTCCCATCTGCGATGACTTATTTCTCAGCTTTTCCCTTCTACACTGATTTGAGTAGCCACCTTAGCCCAGATTAGCTGTTTGGCCATGAAACCAGAGCATGATGGAAGGTTTAGGGTCCTGAACCTCAGTCTTCTCTTCCCCTGGCCAACAAGTCCAATCAGATAACAGGAGTAAAAACCACATCTAAGACAGACCAGATCCTAGCAGCTGGCCCATCCCAAGCCCAGCCCCATCCTTCGGGGAAGGACTTACACTGAACTAGCTACTAGATTGTTCTGTAAGTCTCTCCATGAAGAGCAACCTAAGAAACTATTTAAGCTAGAGTTTACCCTGAAACAGGAATTTTATTTAATGTGATTCTCCATAATATACTGAGTTGACAATATGTGCAAGACTAAGTGATATCACAACACTCACAACTTGTGCATTATGGTGTGTACCATGAACACAACATATCTAATACTCACAATGAGTTGCTTTAAAAAGTACCGTAGTGTTAGAATGAGGTTTGATTAAAAGGTAGACCAAAAATTAAGAGGGGCTTATGGCAGAAGTTTATTACTCTTTCATTTTAAGTTCCAAGATAGAAAGTAAGATAATATGTTGACTTTGCTGCAAAAAATTTCCAAGGCTCTTTTTTATAGACTCTTCTGGACTTGACCTTTATCCCAAGGTCCTCCTGGTCCAAAATGACTACATTAGTTCCAGCCATTATGCCTACATTCCACTCAACAAAGAGAAAAAAACAAAGAATAAGGCTAAGGGTCTTTAATTATTGATTTTTTTTTCAAAAAAATTGCAAGCAGGGACCTATGTCATATTAGCTTACATTTCTTTGGCTCTTACTTGGTTAAAAACTGTAAGAGACGCTAGATAATACCTGTTTTCTGAGTGATAATTTTCTATTCCTAAGCAGGAAGAGGAGAATGAGTTTTAGAAGAAAGTAGCATCTGTACCATTGGCATTAAAATCCCCATTCTACAAAGAAGGAAAAAGCCTAGAGATGTTAAGTTACTTGCTGAGCTGGTAAGATTTGAGCATTGTGACAGTTTCTAAACTCATCCTTTCTACTAACTTACATTGTCAAAATTCCATTGTTTCTAGGGGCTCAAGACCATAGATCACATCATTAATAAGTGTATTAGTGGAGTCTCAGAAATGCCCTAGCCCAAGCTTTGTATCTCCTCCTTCCACTCCTCTACAGCAAGACTTGCAAACAAGGGATTTTTTTTTTAACAATGAGAGATACCATTTACTAGCTAAGTGACCTTGGAGAAAAATCACAAAAATTATTTCCTCATTTATTCTTTTACAAAATGAGATAACAACCTACTACATATGCAATGACAACCTACTAGAGTCAAAATCCGTGACTAATGTCCCTGTAAAAGGTACATCAAGAAAAGACACAAAGGAGAAGGCTTTGAGAAGATGGAGCAGACTGAAGGGGCCACGAGCCAAGGGATGCCAAGAGCAGCCCAGGCACGGCGGGGACCAGGCAGGCGCTAACACAGGTGTGAAGCCAGGGTGAGACCCCAGCCTGCTGTAAAACATGGGGCTGCTTACTCGTATTTCAGAGGCTTCCTTTCTGAAGCTGTAATGGAGGGATCCAGCAAGGATCGAGAAGTAATATGCTCAAATCAAGAATCTGTGACACCAACTAGAAGGGCACACCTAGGAGTTTCTAGAGTAAGGTAGACACAAAAAAGAAATGAAAGCAGGAGAGTTTCATTTCTGAAGCATACATTAAGGAAAACTGAAATCATCCCCTGCCATTTCCTGTGTGACTTCAGTCACCTTACTTAACCTCTCTGAGCTTGAGTTTCCTCAGTAGTAAAATGGAGATAGGTTCTACCTCCCCAGGATAAGACCAAGCTGAAGTGTAGCTAAGGTCAGCTGGGTGGCTTTTCCCTCCTTCCTTTCTGGTTGCTCAGAATTAGACACTTAAGTCCAGTGTCTCTGCTTCCATCAGATTAGATATATGTAAAGAGGTACCCATACTGTGTTCAGATAGTCAGTGAAACATGCCACTCCTCTAATGCCACACAGTGCTGCATGTGGAGATAGAGTTCCATGCTGTTCCATGCAGATGAGCATAGCCCATTCCACCAGCCTGGAAAGTCCTCAGAATTCCTGATTAGAGCACTCTGAACTGAACTTGAACCTTTGGCATTCGAAGTGGCTTATGCAGTTTTGATAGCAAGAAAAGAGAATTTTAAAAAGTCATTAAACAAGGTGAAAAGCCTTATTGGACACGAATTAGCTCTTAAAGAATATTACAATGATATAAAGCTCAAATGGGTCAGAAATTTATGAAAGTCATTTCTTTTAAATAAAACATGCTTTTAAATATTCAAGGGAAAATGCTTTGCAAAATGTACTTGGTGTTTTAAAATATCTGAAGAGCTGCAAAAGTTTTGCTCATTCCAAAGACATTTGCTGGATATCAGGATGGTACAGTGGAAATGAGGGCTCCACTGGGTCCTTGGGGGATGAGCACCCCAGCCTTGCAGGCCTCTGGACAGCCACACTGACCACCCCTGGTCTGCCCACTTAAGACAGCAGAGGGGGAGTTGGACACACAGGTTGGGGGCATCAGTTAATATTAGACATACTGTGTTGAAATTACCAAGTGTATGGTCACATGTTTCAATACTTAACACAATGAGGCAATCAGTCAATGCTGCGGTGGGGGGACAGGTGACTAAGTGGATGAATAACTAAAAGGCAAGGAGGAAGGAAAGAAGGGAGGGAGGGAGTAAGGGAAGGAGGAGGTGGGCACATGTATAAGATGGTAGAGAGATGATGGATGGATGCAGGACAGATGCATGGATGTGTGGATGGGTAGGTGGATGGAGGAAAGAATTAATAGATGAAGAGACTGTCTACCCAGTAATCACTGCTTGAATGAACCACCTAACAATTCTAAAATCCAAGATTCTAGTCCCAAGTCTCTAGTTCTCTTCCTAAAGGTCACATTTCCATTTTAAAATGGGGTCTTAATGACTTAATTCCAAAATAATATACTAGATCTTCATAGTTCCTACTAGTCCACCAAGAAATAGTGACAAAGAGCAAAGCCAGTTAGGAGCAGAGGATCTACTTTCCAGTCTAGAACTTGCACCTTCATGGATGAGAAACTCACTCCTCTGGTTTCTGTGTCTTTAGATAAAATAGACGAATATTCACCAGTGATCAAACAAACATCCCCCTTTCCTTGCTAACAGGATTGTCGTTTGACTCCAGAAGCAGTTTGTCCCTTCCCAGAGGGCAAGTCACAATTGGTCTGTGTCATAGAAAGTCTCTCATTTTTCAGTGACTCAGCTGTGGTCATGAGAAATAGGGGTGGTTTAGGCTTTGGGGGGATAAGGAGAAGCCGCTGACTGAGGAAAATGTTCCTAATGTCACCCCTTCTCTTCCTGCCTTGGGCTATGTTGTGTGAAGTCAAAATCTAGAGTTGCAGCAGCAACATCATCACCACAAAGAAAAAGCGAAGGAATTTCCACGGCTGGTACAGACTGCTGGTGTGGGGGGCAGATTGTGCAATGCAGATCCTACCTGCTTCCACCCACTATTCCAAGAGACCCACATAGTCCGGGTGTCAGCTCTAGTGCTCCCCAAGTCAGGTGCTTATCTACATCATTGAACTCATTTACTCTTTATAACTACAGGATTTGAAAAAAATCTTTTTTCAGGTGAAAATAACTAAACACAGAGAGCCTAAGACACGTCTAGTCTACTAAAAATGGAGCTACCACAGGACCCAGCAATCCGCTCCCAGGGATCTGCCCAAAGGACACAAAGACAGTAATTCAAAAGAACACATGCACCCATGTTTATCACAGCATTACTGATAGGTAAGACTTGAAATCAACCCAAATGACCAAAATTAGACAACTGGATCAAGAAGATGTGGTTTATATACACAGTGGAATATTAGTCAGCAATCAAAAAGATAAACTAGAGCCATTTATAGAAACATGGGTGGAGCTTAAAGGGATTATGCTCAGTGAAATATGTCAGAAGGAAAAAGAAAAATACCAAATGATCTCACTCAGAAGGAATATAGGGGGTCAAGGGAAAAAATAACATCATCAACAACAAAAATACAGTAAAACAAAGCAAAAATAAGCAGACAACTACAAATCAGAGACATTCTGCAGGGAAGAGGGAGGAACTGGGATCGAGGCAGGGACGGGAAGAGCACAAGGGACTATGGTGATGGTGTACAGGTGAATTGGTGGTGCAAATTCTATGGGGACGACACCTAGAAAAGAAAGCAAACATTGTTGTAAAATAAATATAATTTTAAAAAAAGAAATGTTCTGAAGTCTTAAGTAGTAAATGGTAACCATAGGATTTGAACACAGGTAACAGCTATCCACTAACCATAGACCACGTTGTGTTTTCTTTGATAAGTGATCACTTGGATGCAGCCCAACCATGTCACACTATACAAAACCCGTGTTTCTATCTTGTGTGGTCTTGTGTGGTTGTTGGCATGCATAGTAGTGCCGGTGTGTCATGTGGCTCTCAACGCAACCCTAGATGTACCTAATAGTATTGTCGAATGTATAATTAGGGAAATGCTGAATACAAAGCTTGAGTCCTCCGAAAAGTTCACACTGCCTGCACGTGTGTGGCAGAGCTGGCTGGACAGAGCCTGGACCTCTGCCTCTGAGGCTGGTCAGCTCGCCCTGCTGCAAGGTGCTCATTTCTTCCACGGTGATGAGGCCCAGAGGAAGCCTCTGTGATGTTAATGAAACCTAAATCCTTCGCTGAAAATAATCCAGCTTGTGGGGAGATTCTGGAAATCTCAAATCCCAAAGGGGTGTTCAACATTCCCACATGCTCACCTCTGGCCCAGCACCTGAAGAGTCACCTCTTTGCCCAGCTTTGTGATCCAGAAAGACACATTCTCCCTTGAGACTTAACCCTCCAGAACCATGGTCTTGCCTCCCCACGGGCGTTCCATGAGCTTGCTGCTGAGAAAACACAGCCACTAGCCACAGTGCGAAACCTGAAAAAATCACAGGTCAGGTGCTGGTCCCACACTGTCCTGAGCTAAGCCTCTGCCTTCAAAAGGAGCAGAAATGGAGAGGATGAATAATGAGCTCGATGGAGAACCCAAGGAATGGGGGTTGGAGGGTGATGGAGAATCAGAGACCCAGTGACCTGGAAACACCGGAGATCATGCAGTCAAACGTCTTCGGTTTGTACAGAGAATGTGTGTTAGCTGTGAGGCAAGGGCAGGCAGTGGGGTGGGGAGGGAACACTGCCTGGCTCTGGCTCCACCCTTCCAGCATCTGCCTTGATATTACGTAACAGTCAATCCGCTGTGGGCTTCCTTCCCACTGAAACCAAAAGCTGACCAGTAGCATCTCTTCTCCTGACAGTATGGAGGAAGGTCATCAAGAGAGACTTGGGAGCTTGCTAATAAGTGTGACGCGAGGCGCTCTCCTCCCCCCTCGGGTGTTGGCAGCCACACCCAGATCTGCCAGTGTTTATTCATCTGCAAAGCCGGACAGCAGCCACGTGTGCTCCCTTTCCTTCCTGTGACGGTCAGACGGGCTGGCTGTCCTTGCGCACTTCCTGTGACCGCAGCCTCGAGCCTGGCACGACTATTTGCCAGTTAGGAATGCTCTCCAGACCTGCCCTTCACGATCACGACTCCTGGTCCTTAGCGGCCCGCCCAAGTGGCCCTTTGCCCTCATCACGGTGGCGAGTCGCTGTCCTCTCCTTCACATCAGGACCGCAGAGCCTCTCACCTGCTTTTGCCGGCCATCGCTCATGGCCCAAACCCCGTGCCCCACCTGGCGGGCACACCAAAACAACGTGTATGATGAACGATCGAGTGTCTTCCAAAGGCTGTCCTAAAAATCAGAAGAGGGCCTCCCTGGTGGCGCAGCGGGTTGAGCGCCACACTGTGGGGATTCCACAGCCACTGCTGTGCAAGTTCGATCCCCGGCCAGGAGGGGACCCACATGGTGCAGCAGACCTCTCCTTCCTGGTCCGCTGCTCCCCTCAGCAGTGTGTTTCAATCACTCTGCCTGTTCTGCTCCCCACTCTGTCTCTGGTGAGTCCTCTCACCCCCGGCACCTCTGACCTGTACCCCAGTTCTGCATGCATGCATAAATAAAATCTTAAAAACTAAATAATTTTTTTAAAAAGTCAGAAGAATCAAAACGACTCTTCCTTTTGTTCATTGCTCTGAGCAGATGCCAATGACGTCAACTCGGAGAAGACGTGGGAACAAGCACCCCGTCACGTGGTCACGTGGTGCTGCCAGGAGCAGCCGCTCTCTCCTGTCTGGTCAGGCAGAGACACTCCCGCTCCCGCCCTCTAACCTCAAGCAGGGAGGCGCCCTGAGAGGCCGCGTCTGAAGCCCCAGCGCACACCTAGGCCCTGGAGCAGACAGCTACAGAGAGCTCCTTTCCGCCGGGGCTCTCGGTGAAGAGAACAAGCAGACACGCTCACAGAGGTCCCTACAGCGCCGAGCTCTCCCCAGCCATCACCTTCTGAGGACAGGTGCGGCTCCCTCCCGTGGTTTCTTGGGTGGTAACCAGGAGCTCATGCATAAGTGTCACGGCAGCACTCTGCTCACTTCCCTTCAGGGTGTTGGTGAGCCGGCCTGGCCCTCATTTAGCAGATGATAGGAAGGCCTCTTCTTCATGCTCAGGCCTCACCTCCACCTGTCCTTCTGTCAATTGTAGCCATTCACCTGGCGGTGGTGGCATCACCCACTGTCCGAGTTAACCTGCAAAGCCTGTATGTTCAAAGACTAAGTCCTGGGGATTTTGTCTCTCTGGTCTAACCCCATGGGGAACAGTGAGATGTGATCTCGATGAGGGGGTCTGGGCTGTAGACTCAAACCACAGCAGAGTGTGTGTGGTGCCAGGAAGGGGCACAGAGCAGGTTCAGAATGGGTCTAGCAGACGGGGTAAAGGAAGGAGTCTTGGAGCCCTCAGTGGCTTTTACACTTTTTATTGTCAGAGATGACCAGGTACATGGCAGGCAGGGGTGCCGGGGGGCCGGGAGGCTGGCAGGCCTCCCAGCCCCCGGCGCATCTCCCCCTGTCGGCTGCTTTGCTGCTGCTGCTGCTCCTTCTGGTCTTGCTGCTCGCACTGGTACTTGCTGCTGCTGATTGGTCCTGGCATCCTCATGACGCCGCCCATATCAGCCCGTGTCCAACTTGGGTGTGCCCACTTGCGCATGCCCACCTAGGCCCGCGCGCAGCACCGCAGGTGTCCATCATTATACCAGTGGCCAGAGGGCGGAAAGACCTGACAGTTCTCTGACCCTACAGGGTGCCACCTCAAGGCTGGCCCAGACAGGGCGTTGGGTCAGCGCGTCCACTCTCAGTCTCATGCCAACATACCCATTTCTGCACCGACTTTCTCAATAAGTTTCACATTTGGGGTCTCCATCTGCTGATGCTCTTGCCTATTTGTCAGTTGTCTCAAAACTCAGGCCGAGAAGTGAAGAGCAGCTTTGGGCCATCAGACCTGGCACTGCCCAGCCCCAATCGCACCATAGCCCCATGCGGACACCCATGGCGCTCACTCGGGAACGGTGGCAGCGGCCAGTCCAGAGTGTCTCTGTGCCGGGCACTCTTTAAAGCACTTCAGGTGTTTGGCTTTGCTCTCGTCGTCATGACACCTGGCGCTGACCCCAGCATTACTGTGCCCACCGCGCCTGAAGTGGGTGCAGGAGCAGAGGCTGTGCAGCCCGTCCGAAGTCACCCCTCCTATGGGACCTGACCACGCCAGCTGGACTCATGCGCAGCCACGATGCTCTGCAGCACCCGGCCCGACTCCTCAGGCCGTTTCACTCCCGCTGCGGCGCCAGTGTGGCTGTTCGCCTGGACTTCAAATTCAAAGCAGTTATCGGATGGGGACCTACAAACTCTTGGAGTCTTTAATGCAGTCCTGTCTCTCGTCCTGACGATATAATGACGCAGCGTGGGCGTGGTTATTCTGATGAAGCAGGCAAGAAAGCCACACCTCTGAGAGGGCAGGTCCCAGAGCTACAAGTCGTAAAGTTAGGCTTGCAAACAACATCCTGTCCACACGCTGGGGCACCGCACTGGGACATCCACAAGGGGTGTCCACATGTGATCAACCACTCTGGGCCGTCCACATTGGAGCGCCCGTACTGGAGCCATCCACACCAAGGCATCCACACGGGGGCGTCCACACCAGGCTGTCCACACTGGGGCATCCATACCGGGCCATCCACACTGTACCATCCACACTGGGCTGTCCATGCTGGACCGTCCACACCGGGGCCATCCACACTGGGCTGTTCACACTGGGCTGTCCACACCAGGCTGTCCACACTGGATGTCCACACTGGGCTGTCCTCACCGGGGTGTCCACACTGGGTGTCCACACTGGGTGTTCACACCGGGCCATCCACACTGGGCCATCCACACTGGGCTATCCACACTGGGCTGTCCACACCAGGCTGTCCACACTGGACCATCCACACTGGGCTGTCCACACCGGGCTGTCCACACTGGGGCCATCCACACTGGGCCATCCACACTGGGCTGTCCACACTGGGCATCCACACTGGGCTGTCCACACCGGGCCATCCGCACCTGGCTGTCCACACTGGGCATCCACACTGGGCTGTCCACACTGGGGCCATCCACACTGGGCCATCCACACCAGGCGGTCCACACTGGGCATCCACACTGGGCTGTCCTCACCAGGGTGTCCACACTGGGTGTTCACACCGGGCCATCCATACCGGGCTGTCCACACTGGGCGTCCACACTGGGTTGTCCTCACCGGGGCGTCCACACTCCGTTTTGTCGTCTAACTAGGGGAGCACCTGCACTTGGATTCAGCGAGCCCAGCTCCCCCCAGAGTGAGACTCGTTGCCAGACGGTAAGTGGCGCGGCCGTCTTGCTCCCGTGACCCCTGAGCGCAGCGCGGTCCTGCCAGTAGCCGGCAAGTCGGCCCAAGGGTCAGGCGCTGCGTGGTCATTCAGACCCCTCCGTCTCCCGAGCTGGTTACGTCCTGAAAAGGAGGCTGCAGTCGGTCCCTTGGCGTCCAGACCAGGCGCAGCCCGCTTGCCCTGCTCCCCTCCCTGGGCCCCGTGGTTCTCCAGCCCGCAAAGCCTCGCGCCGGGCACCGGCCCTGTGGGTGGACAGTCCAGCCAAGGAAGAGCCACCCGACGAGGACTCGATGGTCTTCGCAGGCGTGACAGTAGACAGAAAACCAGAACCGGCGCCCCGACCCTGCTGACCCAGGCGGAGGACGCGCGGCCGCGCTCTTGTTCTACTTTTCCGAACTCTCAGGCCCATGGATCGCCCCTGTGAAGGGTGCGGTACAGACGGCCGCATGCGGGCAGGACCGGACGTGCCGACGCTGGTCCAAGGGAAAACACGAACCGGCGGGCCGCCCGCACTGGGAGTGGGGTAAATAAAACATGATGAGGCGCACCGAGCCCACTCAGAACCCTGGGGTGCACTGTGCTCGAGACGCAGATGTCCCTCTCTGGGTAAAGGGCTTCATCCCGTGTCGCACCCACCTCCTCCCCTGCGGCCCTGGCAGCGCCCAGACACCTGAGACGCCCACGCTTCTGACGGCGCAGGACTCCTGCTGGAATTACCCCAAACTGCAAGTGTTTTCAGATCTGCCGATCCTGATTGGCTGCCAGGTGAGTTCAGGTGTTGAAATCTGGGGTAAAATTTCCACTGTCAGTGCTTTTGTATTTGGGAACTAGAGGTAACAGAATACGGTGTGAGAGAGCAGCCGAAAATGTGCGAAGCAAAATTCCCCGGGATATGGTGGAATGTGGACAGGATCACATGTCAGGCAGATATGCGGGATGCTTCACCGCACACGCATGTGCACATGGTGCATGCATGGGACATCTGTCAAAACACACCAAGAACTGGTTTCCATCATGTTGCTGGAAAGGAGAGTGTGCAGCCGGGAGTAGATTAGACTCCTGCAGATTGCCTGCCTCATGGAATCATAGTGGACACGGCAGTGGGTTTAGCGCCACACTGCGAAGCACCCCCAGCCGGGGAGGGGACCCACTGGGTGCAGCGGACCTCTCCCGCCTCGCCCGCTGCTCCCCTCAGCAGTGGATTTCGGTCTGCCTGTTCTGCTCCCCACTCTGGTGAATCCTCTCACCTCCTGTAACTGGCCTGTACTGGCCCAGCTCTTGTGTGCGTAAATAAATAAATCTTTAAAAAGAAAAAAGATTCCCTGGACCACCTCTTGAAGTTTTTCTGACCTCCCGCCACTTGTCATTCTCTGTCCCCTCGGCGCTTGGCCGTCTCTGTAGCAATTTCTGTTATCCAGTCTCCTCCTTATCTACTTATTGCCAGGAACTTGCAGTCTGCCTCATGGCAGCTGAAGCTGGGACCTCAGACCTGCCTGGCCCTGAGAATAACGCAGCAGGAGGCCACAGCACCTGGGAGGGCCCCCCGCACCGCGGAGCCATGGGGTGCAGACAAAGCTGTCCTTCTGCCTGGCCGTACAGGCGCTCTCTGACTTCTCCTGACCACAGACATGGAGAAGAGAAGGCTGGCCACGCTCTCCTACCCAGTGGTACGCCCTGGCCTAGAACGCTGACTAGGTGTTTGGTGAGCTCGGAGCATGCCCCCTCCCTGTCCTCACTGAAAGACACCTGCCCCCAACATGCAGCCCTCCCTGCGGCCCCTGTGCCAGGAGCCCTGCAGCCCCTTGTCCTGCCAGCACCGTGTCTCTGCGTGTGCAATGCCCTCAGCTGCTGCCCTTGCTCCCCCCAAACCTTCTGCTCCTCAGGGCCTCCTACTCCTTTCTGCTGACACGCACCTCTTTCCTCAAGATGCAACTCAAAATGCCATCTCCACCAAGCAGACCTCATGAGCCCCTCAGTCAAGCAGGGGCTTCTTCCTCTCTCCCCTCTAGCTGCAGCAGACCGTTCATTTGGGGAGCTCACGCTACCTGCCCAGGAGTCAGCAGTTCCCACATGAATGTCCCCACAGAGCGTGGGTACCTGGAGCATGAAGACCCTCCCTGAAAAGGTAGCGCTGCGAACGGAAGCTGACACATTCTTAGAACATACTTGTCTTCGCTTTATGTCAGGGGATGGAGAGACATTAAGAATAGTCGCAGGTGAATTGGTGGTGGGAATTGTATGAGGACTGCACCTAGAAAAGAGAGCAAATAGTGTAGGAAAAAAATAAATGTAATTCAAAAATTAATAAAGTACTTGTGGAACAAAAAAAAAAGAGTAAGAAAGATTCCATGCTGTGAGTCAAATAAACACTTAGGCACTTCAGTAAGCCTGGTTTTGTTTTGTTTTGTTTTTTTAAAGATTTATTTATTTATGCATACAAGCACTGGGGTACAGGCCAGAGGTGTGGGGGGTGAGAGGATTCACCACAGAGAGCGGGGAGCAGAACAGGCAGATCAAGGGAAGTACACTGCTGAGGGGAGCAGTGGGCACAGCAGGAGAGGTCTGCTGCACCATGTGGGCCCCCTCCCTGGCCGGCAGCAGGGATCGAACTCATGCTGCAGTGGCTGCGGTTTGCTTCATAGTGTGTTGCTTAACCCAGTGGTTTTGCACTGGGCTCTGCACTCACAGTTCTAGAGCTCACCTTAGACTGCACCTCTAACTCTGAGCTGGGTGTCCTGACCCAAAGAGGGGGCACTAGGCCTGTTTGGGGATTACAGAATAGAAATGTAATAGGAACCACCTAGCCAAGGACATAATAGAGAGAGAACACTCAATGGAAGTGGCTTCCTCGCTTCCAGTTTCACACAAAGGAATGGGTGATGATGGAAACAAGCACATAGGGGACATATTGTTACCGTCTCCTGTTAAGTCAGGTTCATAGCTGGGCCATACAGGAATTACATTTTTGGCCTCAATCCACTCCACCCTGGCCCAGTTTCAGAGTGATTAGGATAACCGACGTTTACTGCCTTCTGTTCTTGCACAGAACTGCCACTGCCAAGTCCTCCGAGCCTTCAGCTGAAAAGCGAATCTTCTAAAATCCTACCCAGATAAACAGCATATCAAGATAGCCTCAACTTTATGGAAAACCAAAAGTAGGACAGGAACACCCTGCCCCAAACTCCAGTTCTATTTCCTGCCAGAGTCAAGAGAAAGAACAGGGCTCACTGAAGAAAATCCAGAGCCCAGCGCAGGCACAACAGCATCTCTGAGGGGTCAGCCAACTGTCTGGTCAAGGCGCATGCGCTCCTGTTCATGGTGTGCTAGCTGCTGGTCCGCGCACCTGGTCCCGCCATCTCTGCTGTTTGCACCCTCAGTGGAGTCCTAGTGAATTGCCTACTTTGCAAAGAGGGAATCACAAAACAGTTGGAAGGTGATGACCCTAGACTTGCCCCACCCCACTTCTTACCAACGCAAGTGTTGGCATGAGGGGCCACTGGCATGAAACAATGCGCTGTATCCATACGTCAAAAGGGCCTGACCAATTGCCAGATCCAAGGATAAGCTTGACTAAGTGGTTTCAGTCTCTTTGGTTGTGAAATGTGTGACGTCATTATACTTTCTTTGTTCCAGTTGGACCTTTGGAATCTTCCTCTGGGGAGCAGAGAGCATTATCTTTGGGGGGGCTACTACAATAAAGGTCACCTGTAAACCTTTGGAAGGCATTGCTGTTTTCAGAGCCCTCCCCTCTATTCTTCCTTAAATAAAATGAGTCCATATCCCATGCTAGTTCTATTGCTTCATTTAAGAAAATGTTACGGATTATCAAACTAATTTGGAATTTGCTTTGGTATAATATATTGACTTTTTTCCTTGTGCTTTAATCTTTATCAGATATATTGAATATAATATTATTACCTATATTGATGTCTATGTATACATATAGACATAAAATATTTTACATACATCTGTGTATCTATTGGTCTGAGTGTTAAGTTGCAGTAAACCAACTGACAAGGTTGTGCAAACATTTAACAGCACTTTTTCATCTGATTTTGCAGATTTTCTTTTTATCCTTTGAATATATTTTTTCAGATATCAGGCATTTATATTTAAGACTATGAAGAATGCTCAGGCCCCAGGCTCTCTGCTACAGGTGTCTAATGGATAAAATAGGTCAGGTTGTAGCCCTTTCTATATAGTCTGCGGGAGGAGACTGCATTTCATGGGGGTCTCCCCATTAGAAAGCAAGCTTCTCAGGACAGTTTCCCTGAGCACCGGTATGGGTTGTGACCCTCCACAGGAAACAGTCGGTAGCCACCAAAACATCCTATTCCATTTGCTGTCAGAGATCATTTCTAGTCTTCATTGGATGGGAAGCTGCTAAAACAGAACACAAATCTGCTGCTACCTTGTCCCCTTTTTCCTTCAGCAACAACTTCATTTACTCAAATGCCACTTCATGGTAGAGTTAAAAGGTTCCCTCAAACAGAACTGGAATGTGAAGTCTGGTGCAAAACTTCAAATTTAGAATGTTATTTTCTGGGTCTGTAGCTCAGCCATGAAACTTTGCCCCAGGCAAATTTTGACATGCTAGGTCTGAGCTCAAAGATATTTTATGCATTTATTTTACTTTAAAACTAGGTTTCTTTTATTATTGTTTTGCACATGAAATGTGGGAAACGACTTTCTCCCACAAAACTATGTCCAAGGGAACAGTCAGAATGTCCAGTCTACTGCTTCATAAGAAGAAACATTTGTTAGAGAAATGAATATTAGGCACTGCGCTAAGTGTCTTTAATGGTCCTTATCTCCTTTATAACCTTGTAACACCCTTGAGAAGGGAAGATAGCTTTGTTCCCATTTTACAGATAAGGGGGCAGGAATTGAAAAAGATTAAAAACCCTAACCAGCTACAAACATCAAAGTCTAGTCAGCACCAAAATTTGAAATCAATTTTTGCTACTCTGTAATTAGACAATGTTGCCTCAAGAGCTGATTAAGGAAAATGAGAGATTAAAGGGAAACATAAAGGGAGTCCAGCAAGATGGCAGCAGCGTAAAGACGCCAGGCTCCCTTCTCCAGCAGACACACTAAAACTGATGGAGAACAAAGCCAAAACCCAGGGTGAAAAACCGATTATCAGCTTATGCAGTGGGAGCATCAGCCCAAATGAAAGTCCAAGCTAAGAAGGACATGCTGTCCATAAGCTGCAAGACGCCTTTGGTGCAAAGCCCTCCTCCACCACTGACTTGGACACACGCCAACGTGGGGACTCCTAAGACCCAGCACTACGCCTAGATAAGGGGGTACACAGCAGGCATCCAGGGCAGAGGGTGCATCGCAGAAGAACTACAGAGAAGGGGGCACAGAACAAAGACTGCCGGTTTGAACAGGAGGCTCATAACAGAACATCTGCAGCCTGAGCCAGCTCAAAGTACCTGACTCCCTTAGCGAAGAGACCACTACTGGTGTGCAGATGCAGGCACCTGAGACCCCTCCACCTGCTCTCCTAGGCTGAGGTAGCTAAACTTCTGGCCACAAAGAAACACTCTTAAACAGGAATTTCAAATTTGAGTCTACTAGAGGTGATCTTCTGATGCCTATTTCCCCGCTGCTCTTTTAAACTTACTACCCTCACTGGATCCAGTCCCCCAAGTGCTCGAACAACTGCTAAAGCAACAGTTGAGAGTTTATCATTACTAAAACACATACAAAATCAAAAATGAGGAGACAGAACACAGTAAAAATTACAGGGGGGGAAAAGCCTGAAAGAAACTTGATTCTTCAGAGCCATATAGTAAAACAGAGGGGAAGTCAGGGCAGGACAGAGGGGAATTCAGGGCAGCGATGCTGGTGGAACTTAGAAGCAACAGAAGATAAAAAACAATAGAATGAAGATAATGAAAATATCAACACTATAGTTGATATTAAAAAATATAATTGAAGGCCTCGGTAGCAGACAAACAGAAGCAATTGAGAGAATGAATGAACCTGGTAAGCAATGGAACAAGGTAGAAAGAAAAGTATTTAAAGAATGAAAATCATATAAAAGCTCCCTGGGACAACTTAAAAAGAAATAATATATATATCATAGGGATCCCAGAAGAGAAAAAAATCATCACTGTAAACAATTTTACTCTGGGAAATGAACCAGAAGTTGTGATCCAAGAGGCCCAAAGAGTTCTAAACATAATAATGTCAGATAGATACACACCTAGACACACAGTGAAGATTTGAGAAACTCTAGGGAAAGAATACCAAAAAAAAAAATCAAGAGAATAAAGAGAATGACTATAAGAGAGCCCCAAACAGACTATCAACAGATTTTAACTAAAGCATTACAAGCATGAAGAAAATGGATAGAGAAACTCAAATACTTAAAGACTTTCAACCTAGAATCCTCTACCCAGCAAAATTAACAATCAAGATATAAAAAGAGTAAGAGACTTCACTGAAAAGCAAACACTAAAAGAATTCAGCAACACCCAGTGAACATAAAAGAATTACTAAGGGGAATATTATAAAGCATCAAAACAATGAATTTCGAGGCAAAAGACACCTAAATCACTTAGCATGGAGGAGGAGGAAAGGGCCCATGTGACCCATTAAGACCAAACGAGACCATCCCTTGGGTCACACAGACAGCCATCTACCAAGCTCAGGTGAACTCTCAAAAAAAAAAAATAGAACACATAAAACAGAAATGGAAGCTAGGTAAAAAAATAGGAAACCTTCAATAAAATTAAAAATACAAGACAACACCAAAATGGTAATAAACTAATTCAACATGTGCATCACCTGGCTGCTGAGCTGGCCACCAGTTTATCCTGGAGACTCTGAATATTAGAAAGTCACATCCACAATCATGAAGGTGACACTGGTTGGTGACTCCCACTGACCATTCAAAGAGCTTTGAATTTTTGTTTGGATGCTCCCAATTTCTTCCCATGAATCTGCTGTTCTCGGGACTCCAAGGCCTGTGCCATTTATTGCCTTGTGTTTTCCAACTCAATTTAAATGTGATACTGCTGGGGGTCATTAAGAAGATCTGTTAAATTGCTGCCCTCCTCTCTAAATTCTAATCAATGGAAGATGAAAAAAAAAAAACAAGGCAGGCAGAAAGGGCCAATGTTTGACCATGACTAAGCTGAAGTTAAGGTAATTTGGTTTATAACCACAGGCATTTGGACCTTCTAAGACTGAATCCCAGAATTGGCCAGAACTCTCCACCAGTCACACGGCTCTGAACCAGAGCAAACCTGATTCTGGAGTTACTGAATTAACACATGTCCTCCAGGTATTCCTAAGAGGGAGGGAAGTTTCTAGACATGACCGGTTCTGCCGCTAAACTTTCCAATGAATTCACCCACGCCTCTCCTCTTGGAAAGGAGGCCAGGAATGATGTAGTCATGGGTGTTTCTCTACCTGGATTAAAAACACCAAGAATGCCTGACACCACACTGAATAACCTCTCTTGGATATACCCTCTGTGCTAGGTGCAATTCTAAACCCATTGCATTTTTAAAAAAACAATTTAATCCTTATACCACCCTTTCTGATAAGGGCCATTCCTAACCTCCACTTCGACTGATGAGAAAGATGAGGCACAGAGAGAGGCTTTTAGGTGTTTAAGGTCCCTAATAACTAGAGGCAGAGTCAGGATATGAACCCATGAAGTAAAATTTCAAGAACCAAGATTCTTAACACCAAGCTATGGCGGTTCCGCACCTACCAGGAAAGCAAAAGCGCCCTTCCCTACAACGTTCCTTCTGTAAGGCCTGCCCCTTAAGGCAAGGTAGAGCCCTCTCTCCTCCTAAAGCCTTCTGGGAAAAAAGTTCCTTAGGTTGCTCTCACCTGGAGTCCTGCAGGGCACTGGATTCACACCAGTAGCCTTCACGTGCTCCTAACAGCGCCGCAAGGTAGCCTCTGTTCAAGTGTGGGCAGAAACCGAGTCTGCAAGGCAAAGCCATGGAGACATCAAGTTCGATTTGTTCTGATGTTTTTAGATAATTTCAAGCAAAAGGAATGATGTAGAGAAAGAAATGGAAGAAAAGTGGTCTGATTTGTATCTTGCAATCAATTACCCACCACCTCCTTGTACAGAAGATCCTCAAATAGCGTCCTTCTGCTCAGTGAGGTTTCATTATAACTATAACGTGACTGAGAAGAAAAAAATTCCTGTCCGACGATGAATGAGATGATGTAACTGCAGGGCCTCCTCTCCTTGCATGCCATCAAGAACATGAAGTGAGGACACAGTGGGCTATTGTGAGCTCCTGCTCAGTGCCGAGCCCTGTTGAGACCTGGGGCATGAAGCTGAGGACACAACACACCTGCGTGCCTGAAGAGACCCTGTTCTTCGTCAGGAGGCCCATCTTCCGGCCTGCAGTGCAGAGCCAGCAAGCAAAGGGCAGGTGCCCTATGATCCGGGCGGACAGGTAAAGGAGAGCCCTGGGCCCTTGGTGCCTTTTTCAGGCTGTTAATGGTCTTGCTGCCCCATTTGTAGTGAGGCAACCGGTGCAGGGCACAGGGGCTGGAGAGCTAGAGGGAAGCTGGGAGGCTGGGAGGCCTCCCAGCCCCTGCCAACTCTTCACTCTGTCTGGACTCACTCAGACTTTCTCTAGAATCCATCCCACCGCCGTCTCGCTGCGCTCTCCACGGCACTTACAGCCGCAGCCTCTCAGCTCAGATGCACCACTAACTTGTGCTCACACCACACTCCAGGTGTCCACCACCAGGCACGAGTACTATGCTCCCAAGCACCTCCTTCATTCAAGGCTACAGGTGATAACCACAGAGGCCAATGGCACAAACTCTGACCATCACCCTATACACACTCACGCTCATGCCACAGGAGCGAGGGCCAGGAAGAAAACAAAATGGCGCCATGTGAACCAGGCCAGAGAAGCAATCGTGTCTGCAGAACAAGATGGCAACACAACATTCCCTGGGAAACCATCCAGCTACCAGCTAAAGGATGGGAATGACTCAGGGTTGGAGATGGGTGACAGCAGGGGCACACGGCAGGCAGGGGGGAGCAAGCACACAAAAGCTTTGAGACGGAAGGCGACATGAAGCTGACAGACAGCCCAGCGGTGGGAGCCAAGCAGAGGGTAGTGAGAGGGGGCTGGAAAGGCCTGCATGCCACAGGAAGCACTTGCTGATTTAGCCCAAGAGCACTGGAGGATTTTGGTTGTGAAATAAATTTCATTTATTCATTCATTAAATATCTTTTGCAAAATCCACAAGGTGCCTGTGCCAAGTTCCCTGGACATCCCCAGATAAGACAGCACACCCTCTGTTCTTCTCAAGTGTCAAAAGGAGGGCGTAGATAGGATAAGGAGCAGTTATTGTTGTGAGACAGGCGTGTGCCAAGAACAAGAACTGGAAATACAACTGCATGCACTAAGGAGATAGTGAAGGGTGTAGGGGAATCACGGGCAGAAGGAAGGACATGGCCCCCAAGGAGCAAGGTGACTGGCGACCTCAGTTACACCTGGGTAAGGAAAGGGTCGGGGAACCTAGTAGGTAGATGGGGTTACAAGGGAATGGACCTTACATGCCACTCTAAGGGGCTCTGACTTTATTTCATTACCTGAATCTGCTAGGGCTGTAATCACAAAATAGCAGGCAGGATGGTTAAACAACCAAAACTTATATCCCTACAGGTCTGGAGGCTATAAGGTCAGCAGACTCCATTGCTGGTGAGAGTTCTCTTCCTGGGGTACAGTCCCTCCTGTGTCCTTACATGGCAGAGAGCATTCTGGCATCTCCACTGGAAGGCCACCAAGCCTATGAGAGCCCCACCCTATGACCCCATTTAACTCTAATTACCTCTTATAAGCCCTGTCTCCAAATATAGTCACAAGGGGGTTAGGGCATATATATAACTTTTCAAATTAGTGTGTTTTTATTCCTTGGATAAATATCCAGAACTGGAATCACCAGCTCATACAATAGCTCTTAATTTTTTGAGGTAGCACCATGCTGTTTTCCATGCTGGCTCCATCAGTTTATATTCCTGTGACTGTGTAGAAGTTTCCTTTTTCTCCACACCATCCACAATACTTGTTGTTTCTTGCCGTTTTGAAATCAGCCATCATTCTCACAGGTGTGACATGGTATCTCATTGTGGTTTTGATTTGCATTTCCCTGTTGATCAGTGATGATGGACATTTTTTCACGTGACACTTGCATTCTTGTCTTAGAAACAGCCTAGTTTAGAGATAGGACAAAGCTAAAAAAAAAAAAAAAGACAAAAAGCTAAAACTCTTCATATCTCTCTGACCTTCCTCCCATAACTTGCTCCACAGTGTCTAGTCACCAGCCATGTTAGTTCCCCCAGACTCTCCCACCCCCGAAGTTCAAAGCCAGGAGAAGGAGGAAGGTTGCTGGCCTGAGCAGGCTGCATAGCCACTGAGCCACTTTGATCAAGGGCTGCTCTACCAGGGAGCAATTAACCCAAGTTCACAGTCACTAGGGTCTCACCAGGTGGCCTTTGGACCTGCCGCTAGGTCTCCCACCCAGAGGATTTTACTATGTATTTTTTAAGAGGCTTTTGGGGTATACACTCTGGGGGGAAAAGGACTGAAAGACGGAGCACTGGGCTAGCAGACAAAAGGAAGAACTCCTGCAGCATTCCACTGGGCTCTGCTCTGGGGAAGCCACGGGGCATCTTTAACCTGGGAGAGAAAGTACCTATGTCACTGGGAGCCAAGCCTGGCAGGGCAGGTGAGCCCAGTGACTTGAGAGCCAGAGCTGTTGGTGTGTCTGTGTATTAAAATCACCTAGAAAGGAAAAGGACGGGTGCTTGAATCCCAACCCAGAACAATGGACTCAGAATCCCTGCGAGCAGCCAGGATTCCCTGCGAGAATCCCTTGAGCAGCGTTCTACCTGACTCAGGTTCTCTGAGAAGCTAAGGTTTTCTGGAATATTCCCCAAGAAAGGATAACACTTCCCTTGCGGGTCCGCAGAAAGAACAGGACAGGATGATTCTAGAAGATGCTATCCAAGCACCAGGCTAGAGGAGACGTACTCATTTCATGCTTAATGCTCAGTGCCTAGAAATGCCCAGTGCTGCTCCCTACCAGCCTGAGGCATGCAGACTTCAGAGAGGGGCCGTGCCCTGCTCTTCCTTCTGCCTCAAGTGCCAGCTCAATAATTGTTATGAACCTCAAGTGAACTGTATTTCAAGCCAGTGCTTTTAAACTTAAGGTATTTGTTTAAGTATTAAGGAAATGGGAAAAAGGAAAACTGGAGATGGTCCAAAGTGAGTATGAAGAGATTTAATTAAGAAAAATTAAAGGAGCTAAAATGCACGACTTGGCTAGCAGACAAGATAGAGTGTATAAGACGAAGTTTGAAAGGCACAAATAGAATAGGGGGTACCGTTCTGAATGGCTTTTATGTGGTTGATGGTAACGAGGGAAAATGACCTGGGGCAGGAAAGGAGGGAGCAGCTGGGTTCACAAGCAACTTTAGAGAATTCATTGGTGGGGGTGAGAAATTTAGAATCTCAAATCAGGTTAACTTTACTTATCACCTTGGCAAGTTGCTGTACTCGTTCATCTATCTCATGCACTCATTCATTCATTCATCCACCCCTCTCATTCAATCATCCATTCATCCACCTCATATTAACTGGGCAGCTATAGTATCCAGAGGCTGTGCTCACAGCCGTAGGCTACTGCCCCGGTGAGTGAAGCCCACCTCCTGCCAAAGAAGACCCATGTTAACAAGCAGCAACCATGCAGGGGAGAGAGTTTCACTTTAGGACTTAGAGGAACACGGTGGTTTGCGAGATCGAGAAGCTTCTCTAAAGAAGAGATAGTTACGCCAAGACTAAATGAACCAGGAAGTATGTGCTGTGGAGATGGAGGTGAGAAAGTCCAGGAAGAAGAATTGTGCGAGGCTGTGTTAAAGACTGAATGCTTCCACCGCCCCCAAACTCATCTACTGAAGCCCTAACTCCCACTATGATGCCATTTAGGAGATGGTATTTGGGAAGCAATTGGGTTATGTGAGTTCATCAGCCCTTGTGATGAGACTGATATCCTTATTTAAAGAGGAAGAGGGCATCTCTGGTGGCATAAGGGGTCGAGCGCCGCACTATGGGGCTTCCGTAGCCATTGATGCATGCGTTCAATCCCCAGCCAGGGAGCTGACCCACAGGGCGCAGCAGACCTCTCCTGCATCACCCCCTGCTCCCCTCAGCAGTGTATTTCAGTTGATCTGCCTGTTCTGCTCCCTACTCTGTCTCTGGTGAATTCTCTCACCTCCTGCAACTCTGGCCTGTACCCCAGTTCTTGTGTGCATAAATAAATAAATCAAAAAAAAAAAAAAAGAGAGAGAGAGAGAGAGAAAGAGATGAGAGCAAGCATGGGAAATGGGCTCTGTCTCTCTGTCTCTCCCTCCCTCCACCCTTGCCCACGCCCCTTTGTCCCCATGTGAAGGTACAGTAAGAAGGAATAGGAGGCCATTGGGAAGCCAGGAAAAGGATTCTCCCCAGAAACCCGCCCGTGTTTGCAGCCTGACCTCAGACCTCCCAGAGCCAGGACAGAAAGAAAATGCATTTTTGCTGTTTAAGCCATGTGCCTGGGTGATGCTTTGGCAGCCCTGAATGACTGAGAGAGGGAAGGACGTGAGAGGGGACGGAAAGTGTAGAACCTGAGAGGGGGCTGGTGGGGCAGCATTAGAGAGGGGCAGGAAAGAGGCGGCCAGAACCAGCCTGGCATGCCAGGTACCTCTAGAATAGCTACTGAAGGGCGAGGAGCCAGGGAGTAGCAGGGTCAGATTTATTCCAGAAAGTTCCTGGGGCGAGAGGTGTGAAGGAAAGTTTGGATCAGCTCGAATGCACTCAGGAAGCACGGACTGGAAGCTGTTCCATATCCATGAAAGAATAACGAGGAGAGCTGCTCCAACCGAGTGTCAAAGGCTGAGCTGGAGGTTTCAAAGGGGATTCCCAGCAGGCACAGCCTCAGCCAGGCAGAGCGGCACAAAGGACAGGGCAGCCAGCACATCCCTCGCCGCAGGCATGAGCAGGAGGGAAGACAGCCCAGCACTCTGCGCGGCCAGGGGCAGGGCTTCTCCGTGAGGCGGAGAGGAGCCGCGGGAGGAGCGCGCGGTCAGAAGGGCCAAGGCGCAGGTGCCAGCCCTTGCAGAGCCGCGTGCTGGGGCCGACGGGCCAGGGCTGGGCCTCAGCTCCTCGTCGGTGGGGTGGGAAGGCCGTGGGCACGGCTGGGTGCTCGGCGGGCTACTCCGGGGCCAGGATGGGGCTTGACAGGTGGAGGCAGGTGGGAAGTAGAGCCACACTCTGGGCGTTGCTTGGGCATTCCCCGAAGGCTCTCGTTTTCTTCCTCAGAGAACTTAGGCAGCAGGGGTGACTAATCTTGGACCTGTTTAAGGAGTTTGAGTGGCCAAAGCGCCCCAAGACTCTTATCATATAAAAAGGGCGTTAATGTCAGGGCACAGCCAGGCCACGTGGAAGTGCGGGGGTCTGTAGCGGCAGGAAGGTGGCACAGGGCAGGTTCGGGATGGTTCTAGCAGATGGGGGGGTCTTGGAGCCCTCAGTGGCTTTTATGCTTTTATTACAGAGGTGGCATCAGGTACACAGCGGGCAGGGGTGCCGGGGCGCCAGGAGGCTGGCAGGCTCCCAGCCCCCGGCGCATCTTACGCTCTGCTTCCACTGCTGCTGCTAGCGTTGGTGGTACTGTTGGTCCTCTCCTGCCCGCGCATACTGGCGTCCTCATGACGCCGCCCACAGAAGCCCGTGTCCAAACTCAGGTGCGCCCACCCGCGCATGCCCACCTAGGCCCGCGCGCAGCACTGCAGGTGTCCATCATTATACCAGTGGCGGGAGGGCGGAAAAGCCTGAGACTTTTCTCAGACCCTACAGGGTCTCCGACCCCCTGTCTGTGGCTCCTGGAGATTTAAGTGCGTCAGTGCTTCCAGCTGGCAATGACCTGCCCTTTCATGCCCAAGCACCCCCTGTGCCCCAGTCATGCAGGTCACCACTTATGTGCGGGTAGCGAGACAGGCAAGGACGGCTAGGCCTGTCCACGGTGCACATCTCCCCACGCTATCCCAGCCGAGGAATGAGACCTTCTCCCGCCAGCTCCCGGGGCCTAACAGGTGGTGGGGGCGGGGGCATGGCACAGAGAAGAGGCGGCCTCTCTTGTTCTGCAGCCAGTGTGGATGGGCCCAGGCAGCCACCGCGTGCCTGCTCTCTGGCCCAGGGCACGTCCCACACCCCATAGCCCGCTCAGCCACAGGCAGCCCAGCAAGTCCCATGACCAAGGGCAGCCATGGAGCACCCGCCGCTGTGGCCAGAGCCCCTTCTGCCCAGCAGCTCTGGGACTCCCCGTACCCTGTGTTTTTGCAGGACGTGGGGTGATAAGGCAGCTTCTGTGGGAGTGCTCGAGAGGCACAAGCCCATGTGTGAAGCATTTCCCAAGTGTCTGCGCCATGGCGATGAAGAGTCTGGGCCTCCGAGGCTGAGGAAGCCTCTTACTCCTTCCTTGGAAGAAAGTTTAGGGGTGTCCTGTTTCTCCAGTGCACACACGCTGGCTCACAGTGCCTGGGCCTCCGGCCACGGAAGGTCGGGTGAGGCAAAAGCAGTTCTGTGCGAGACCATCGCCCACAGTAAGTGCCCTGTCTCTGGACGCCCCAGGGCAGAAAGGGAGGGTCCACTCTGGTCACCTAATCCTAGACCAAGCGCAGTCAAGTCCAGGAGGGGAAGAAGCCGACCTGAGGACACAGCTAACTGGCATCCCCAGTACGATGCAGGACTCTTGACAATCAGCCTCATCCAGGCAGCCCGTCCGTGCTGCAAAGACCCACAGAGTTAGCAGCGCCACTGAGGACCTCCGAGGCAGCAGGCCCAGGACGCGGTTTGGGGCCAGCGGGGCACGGAGCAGGTTCTCGATGATTCTGAGCAGACGGGTCAAGGAGGAGTCCTGGAGCCCTCGGTGGCTTTCTATGCTTTTATTGCATCATTATCTCAGAGGCGACCAGGTACAGGGCAGGCGGAGGGCCGGGGGGCCAGGAGGCTGGCAGGGCTCCCAGCCGGAGGCCAATCTTCACTCTCTGGGCTCTCTAGTCTCCCATGCGTCCACCACTACTGCTGCATCTTCTGCCTTCTTCTCTGCTCACTCTCCTTGCTCCTCCTCTGCTGCTCTTCTGCTGGCGTCCTCGTGACGCCACCCTTCTACGCCCGTGTCTCAGCCCAGGTGCACTTACCTGCGCATGCTCACTTAGGCACACATGCAGGACCTCAGGTGTCCATCATCACACCAGTGGCGATAGGGTGGAAAAGCCTAATGGCTTTTCCATTTACCCTACAGTGGCCTTGACATTCACGGCCCTGTCCTCACACAGCCCCCAGAAGTGGCCATCATTGTTTGCAGTGACAGGTGATGTAAGCTAAGCAAAGTCATAAACCCCTGTGAAGGTGCGCAGTGGGCAAGGGACTGTATGTGTGTGCTTTTGCATGTGTGTTTATGTCTGTGCATGCATGTGTGTCTCTGTGTACATGTGTCTATGTGTCTGCACATGTGACTGCATTGTGTGTCTGTGTATGGGTAGGCCAATACCTGTGTCTCTGTGTGTAGATGCGTATTGTTGGTATGTGTGTCTGTGTGTATCTGTGTGTTACTGTGTATATGCACATGCCCCTTGTGTGTGTTTCTGTGTAGTATGTGCATGTGCACTTGCATATATTATGCGTACATGGAGATGTGTGTCCGTTTGATCCTCATCACAGCACCAAGGCAGCGCAACACTATTCCTATTATACGTATGAGAAAGCTGAGTCTCAGAAGGCCCGTTATGCACCCAAGTCACAGAGCTATCAAGAGTTGAGTTGTGGATCCAGGAAGCTGCCCGCCCAGAGATCATCTCTCAGCCGAAGGAGAACAAAGCTTGAAGAGTTGCCCACATACAGGGAGATTCCACCCAAACTCAGATGCTCCTGCAAGCTCAGTCTCCCGCGTCCCCTTTCATCCACCCTTCCTCGAGCCTGAGGACTTGGGGGTGCTAAGCCCATGCCCCAGACCTTCACTGAGCTCCAAGCCAGCCTGGCAGAGCTGACAGCCTGTGGGCTGGGCTGCTGAGTCCAGCTGGAACCGCACTGGAGATTAAGAGAAAGGACTCGATTCTGTTCCTGCCTGGCCCCTGGCCAGGATACTGAGATTAGCAGAATAACTGCCAGATGGGTTACTGGGTCTGCGTGTTCCAATTACCAACAGCCAAAAGCCCAGCACCCTCTCAGCCCACCGCAGCCATGCAAATGTCAGCCTTGCTCTGAGAACGCTGGCGTGGGTCACTTCAATTTCGAGCTGGCACATTAGCCTGGCGGGCGCTTTCTTCCTTCACTCCTGTCCCTTTCTGTTTCATGGAGCTGAGCTCTTGGAAATGAGAGGTGTTCTCAATCCTGCCCATCACCCAAGCTCCTGCACCGCACACAATGGGCCGGAACAAAGTTGCCCCTCTCCGTGAAGCCTGCGGTGTGACAGGCAGGATAAAAAGCTCCGTGCAGACCCAGGCCCTGCCCGCCACCGCCTGCTCCCCAGTGCGCCAGCTGGCACCTCAGCCACTGTCAAGGCACAGAATCTCTTCATAAAGCAGGGCCCCACCTGGCCTACAGGTCCCTGGCTCTGAAAGCCTTTCTTCTCCCCAAGAGCTGCATGTGGAGGCCCTCAGGGCCTGCACCCAGACCTGGAGTGGGGACCCCTTTACATTTCATTCCAACAAGCACAGTCCCACCTCCAAAAATCATCACATTAGGATTTAGAACTTCAGAGCACGAATTATTTTTGGTAGGGAGACACAAGCCTTCAGTGCATAATACCTCGTCCTGCTCCAGAGGAGGGGACTGGAGCCCAGAGAAGCAAAGCAAGGGGCCAAGGTCACACAGCAAAAAGGGAAGCTAAACTGAGCTGGTGTTTAGCTCTCTGGATGGACGGATGCCACCGAAAGACAGGGACAGGAAAAAGCACTGAAAATTTGCTTTTTTAAAGTTTCATTATACTTAAAAGTTATCATGAAAATCACAACTACCACAGGGGCAGCAAAGCATGGGATAAAGAGCACAAATTCACTGACTACCTGTTTTCATAAAGTTTTTTAAAATTTATTTATTTATGCACACAAGAGCTGGGGTACAGGACAGAGATGCAGCAGGTGAGAGGATTCACCAGAGACGGATGGGGGAGCAGAACAGGCAAATCAACAGAAGTACACTGCTGAGGGGAGCAGTGGGCGAGGCAAGAGAGGTCTGCCTCACTATGTGGGTTCCCTCCCTGGCTGGGGATTAAACTGGCACTGCAGAGGCTGCAGAAGCCCCACAGTGCAGTGCTCAACCCCATGTGCCGACAGGGAGGACCCTGTTTTCATAAAGTTTTATTGGCACACACATTTGTCTGCAGTGCCCGCAGCTGTTTGCACTCACAATGGCAAAGCTGAGACCACGTGCCTTGCACATCTGAATTATTTACTGTCTGCCTTTTGATAGAGAAGTGTTCTGATCCCATGTCTCTGGGCACTTACATGCTTCACGCCATATAATCATCACAACTGTCACCCCTTAGGGTTATTTACTCCACCTTGCAGATGGAGGTTCAGAGACTATTTGCTCAAGGTCACAAAAAAAGTGAAGAGAAGCGTCAGGATGGAACCCTGAGGCACTGCGCTTGCTTCACACCTGTGCATTGAGACTTTGCTCCACCCCTCAGTCAGCAGACAAGGTTGAGCGATGGCAAAGAGTTGGAGGGGGCCCCCAGAAACAGCAGTGGCATCAGGGGCAGCAGACCGGCAAGAACGCGCACAGCCAGCAACAGGGAGGACCTTGAGGAAGAACGTTAGGACCTCAGCGAGGGCACTGCAGCCCGAGTTCCTAGAGGGCTTGTCGTGCTCAGTCCAGCCGCTCTCACGGCCCCAGCCTGGATGGTTCCGCAACAGACGTCTACTTCTCACTGTTCCGGAGGCAGACGTCCGAGATCGAGGTGCTGGCAGCTGAGGTTCCTGGCCAGGGTCTTCCTGGCTCCCAGAGAGCTGTTGTGTCCTCTCCTGGGATACAGAAAACAGTCTAGTGTTTTCCTCTTCTTAGAAGACACTAACCCCAAGAGAGTTGCTCTGCCCTTAGGGTCTCACCTAAACCCAATCAGCTTTCAAAGACTCCACCTGCAAACACCAGCGCATAGGGGCTAGTGCTTCAGCACACTCCAGAAGAAGGACACAAGCCTTTAGCCCTTACTACACTGCCCTACCACAGAAGAGGAGACCAGAGACCAGAGAAGCAAAGGAGTGCACCAAGGTCACACAGCAACAAAGGCCAAGCTGTAAGTGAAATATGCTTAGGACTCTGCAGGGCCTGGACCCTTTTGAAGGGGTCCCTCCTAGACCTCCAGTTTAGTCCAGGATGACTGCAGTCCCGGTGAGCCCAGGGCCATGCACCCCTCCTTGCTGTGTGGAGACGTAATCCACCAGCAGTGTTTGCTTTAACTGCACACTGGCAGGTGACTGTAGTTTCTGTTTGCCCAGGTGTGGAGAAAGGACACCGGACTGGAACCAACTGACCTGGCATCCTGTTTGTCACTGGCTCCAAATGTGACCTTGGACAAGTCACTTAAATACTCTGGTCCTGTAAGATATAGCAGGGGGCTAGACCACATTTTCAGTTCCAACTGTTCATAGGGGATGATATGAATAAAAGAAGACATCATTGAGGAATGCAAACATAACATATTTGATTGACTGTCCTTTTGTAGTCAGACTCCTTCTGACTACCCAGCTAATCAAGAATTAGGAGGGTATTATTTGAATTTGTGCAACATAAAATACCTATAATTGCCATAGGATCCAGCTATGCCACTTTTGGGTATTTATCATAAAGTTACAAAAACACTACTTTGTAAAAATACCTGCACCACTGTGCTCACTGCAGCACAGTTTATGATAGCAAGATATGGAAATAACCCCAAAGCCATCACTGAGTGACTATATAAAGATGTGATATCAATGGAATACTACTCAGCCATATAAAAGATGACCTCTTGCCACTTGCAACCATGTGAATGGAAGTTGAGGCCATTATGCCAAATGAAACACGGCAAATAGAGAAAGATAAATATTGTGTGATTTTACCCAATATAGAAAATAAACAAACAAAGCAAATACAAATTTAAATGCTGACAACAGAATATGATTCCTAGAGAAGATGGGGAGGGGGCCAGGTAAAACGAGTACAGGGGATTGTTTTGTGTTGGATCAAACTGGACTTGGTGCTGATGGCAATGTGGTCTATACAGATGTGGAAGGACAAAGCTAAAGTTATGAAACTCACACAGTTATAAGCCAGAGTTTATATGGAAAAAGAAAGAATTAAAGATTCAGCCATTCACTTCACAAAAAGCATTGACAGTTGCGCTCTGGCCAGGGTTTCCCCTCATCCTAGGCTGCAGCTGTGACTACACAGTGGGGCCCCAGGCACCAGAGGGTGTGGGGGGGATAAGAGGTCCCGGAGAGCAGTGGCAGCAAGGGACTCTGATGGTCTGGGCTCAAAAACTGACCAGACTTAACCACTGGCTGGCCCTGGGTGAGCCCCCGCCTAGCCGAGGCCACAGAGACAAACGGCATCAGCTCAGGGTCTGTGCTCTGGTTCTCGTGAAGAATTTCAAGTGTCATCTGCATCAGTGAAGTGCTCCCTGACCGCGAGCATGGTGGGGAGGGTTCATGGACGGTGCCTGAGAGACGACAGAGAAGAAAAGTCACCGATGTGATCCAGGCCAGGGGCACGAGGCTGGGAAGGCCTCCCGAGGGAGAGACGCCTCAGCGGAGACACAAAGCAAGAGCAGGCAGGAGTCAGGGAGTCAGGAAGCTCTGGGGTTAGAAACCTCCAGAGCAGTGGGAGCTTGGGGCAGAGCTGACAGGGGAGGCTGGCAGACAAGGCCCAGGCGGGCAGCTCATGGGTGCTCTTGTTGCCCTCTCCCGTGCCCACGCGGGAGCCAGGGGGCAAACACATAGTGGCACTGCTCGGCAGAGTGGGGCACTCTGGGGGTCCCCATGCCTGCTCCCGGGGCCCGCAGCTCGTCCAGCTGAGTGTGGTCAAGCAGGTTGTCGCCAGAAGCCGCCAGGGCCCACGTGAGGACGAGTGCTGGCTTGGGGAGCCAGCTCAGCCACAACAGCCCGGGGCCTCCACAGCGGTGGAAAGAGCTGGAGGGACCGGAGCTAAGAGCAGAGCCAAGGAGATGTCAGGGGAGAGAAGGGAGAGAGACCGGGGTATAGAAGAAGCAAGAGGGTTCGGGACAAATGCCCCAGCAGCCCAGTCTCGCGGTGTGCGGGGTGACCTGCTGGCACGGCCCCCGGTCTGGGGACATGGGCGCATTTCTGCACCGAGACCCTGAGAAATGGGTGGTCGTCTAGCTGGAGTGAGCATAGGGGGGGGCATCATAGACTCAGGACTGTAGCCCCCCTTCCTGGTGGGACGAACGGGGTGTCCTATGCACTCATCTTACTTCTTCACCCCAGCATGGCAAGGAGGGAGGGGCAGGAGAAACCGCTCTCAGCAGCCGGCTCTGAAGTCAGGGCCTCCAACCACACAGACACACCGCACGCCCATGTCAGCAGGGCCTGACGGGCCCGTCGGGTCACCTGCACAAGGATCGCTTTCATCGAGGGCAAGTCCTGCAAATGGGCTGGAAACGGAGCACGGGCTCCAGGTGATCAACTCATACCATTCCCTTGAGTTCTTCAAGAAGATGCGTGGGAGAAGCCTGCATGTAGGCTGCTCAGCAGGACCAGAACACAGCCCGATCCCTGCGTCCAAGAGCTTTTAACCTCAAGAGCAGGAACGATAGAGCGGGGCAGGGGCAGCACTGGTGGCCTCAGAGAGGCCAAGGATGAGGCTGAAGCCCAGGTGAGTCTGAGGAAGGGACAAGATGAATAGAATTGCAGGTGCCCATGGGAACGTCCTGATTGCTCCCACACTGAGGCGGGCTCGGGGGAGAGGAACAGGTACGAGCAAAAACAGCTGTGAAAGAGCAGCAGCTGGTTGGGTTCTGAAATCAAGGCACAGAGCGGCCATATTGCCAACCCGCCTCCTACCTATGAGGGAAAACACGGGTCTCCACTGTTAAGGAGGAAAAGACGCTGACGCACAGCATTTCTGTGGTTGGGAATAAATAGGTATGTCAGAGAGTTACCAGTTTGTGACCACGTCCTCTTTCCTTCCTGATATTCAGGCTTCTGGGTTTTTATTGTTCCCAATCGATTTATGGATGCAATAAAAATAAATATGAGAGGCAATGGGTTTTCCCTATGTAAAAAAGACAGCATCAGCGAGTTTCAAACACATTCACGACATCTATTGCTACTTGAAGTTTCATGTTTTGGAAATTAAGTATATTAAGGGTTTGAACAACTATAATTCTTCAGAACGCCAACATCCAATCATTTAAAGCAAGAAGAACGGTCTTTGCCTGCAAAGTAAAGTGAGAAACGAAGCAGTTTCCAGAACAACTCAAGGCTTCTAAATATCCATTTTTCTCCATGTTCTGTTGGATTCTGGTAACTGTGACAATTTGATCCAGATCACATCTTTCGGTCCCACTTTCCACCTGTTCCCAGAGTACAAACATTGATGTTCTTCTTCTGACTCAAACTCATCAAAGATGTGTTAGCCATTTTTTAAACCTTATTCTTAAATTATACATGTTTTGGGTAGGAATGTTTGAAAGTCTGGAAAAATTTACAGAATAGCATAACCCAGAATATGCCAACCCCCTAAACCACCTCCACACCCTTTGGGGTATCCCTACCTGATGCCATGTTTGCAGCCACCAGGCTGTTGGTCTCCTTGTTTCAGTCAAGGCCACCCTGGGGTGCCACAGGGGTGCTTGAGCCCCGTACCGCAGCTCCCTCTGTCAGCACTCTCGAGACGTCATTCTACACGGCCCCATCCATGACAACATCACGTCCTTTCTCAGAAGGACAGTTCGGCTCTTTTGTCTTCCTAAACCAAGGATGCACAGGAAGAGTAAGGGACAGAGTGCTTCACACTCAATCTGAGAGGACGGACTCCAGTGAGGAGGTGAGGAGGCTGGAGAACTCTGCTTTCAGGGCAACACATGACAACCGAGAGGCAGAGCACCGCGCGGGGGGCACAACGTGTAAGACAAAGCAGTCAGGCCTGGAGTTTCTGGGAACGAGCTGAAGTCAGTGCCTCTGGCGGCCTCTCCAGCTGCCCCCACCTTGTCCACAGACAAAGAGGGCCCCTCTCCCACGCAGGCTGCTGTGGGGAGATGCAGGCAGCACCCCCACCGCCTCCTGCACTAACGGACCTGGCCCTCTTCCTGCTTCCCGGCCCAGGCTCTGTCCAGTGACCACACAAGTCAAGGAAGTTTCTGTAAAGGAGCAGAGAGAAGATACTCCAGGCTCTGCACATCACTTCCAGTCTCTCACGATCTGGTTTGTTGTGACCATTTTTTTAAATATTTATTTTATTTATTTATGCATGTAAGAGCTAGGGTACAGGCCAGAGGTGTGAGGGGTAAGAGGATTCACCAGAGACAGTGTGGGGAATGGAACAGGCAGAGCCACTGAAGTACACTGCTGAGGGGAGCAGTGGGTGAGGCAAGAGAGGTCTGCTGTGCCATGTGGGTCCCCTCCCTGGCCGGGGATCGAATTTGTGCTGCAGTGGCTGCGGATGCTTCATAGTGCTGTGCCTTAATCCTTTGCACCACCAGGGAGGCTCTCTGTTGTGACCATTTGAAAAGTTTATTGGCGCAACAGGTTGAGCAACCACACTGTGAAGCATCCATGGCACAGCAGCATAAGTAGATCCCTGGCCAGGGAGGGGACCCACATGGCACAGCAGACCTCTCCTGCCTCCCACGCTGCTCCCCTCAGCAGTGTATTTCAGTAGATCCTCCTGTTCTGCTCCCCACTCTGTCTCTGGTGAATCCTCTCACCTACTGCAACTCTGGCCTGACCCCAGCTCTTGTATGCACAAATAAATAAATCTTTAAAAAAATTGTTTAAAAAGAAAAATTAAAACAAAACAAAAAGAGTTCTTAACTCAGGCTGGTTAAAGACAGAACACAGTTCAGAGTATAGGAAATCCTGAAACCCTGGAGAATAAACTTTTTCCCTCTTATTTTTATTTTTTATACATGAGCAAGAAAATTAATATTGTCCAGGGAAAATATACAAAACAAAAATGGCAAATAAACATACGCAAGGGAACCCACTGGTAGCTAAACATAGGGGCTGGGTATAATTACAAAAAGGAGGTTTCATGTTTTGCCTATCAAGGTCGCCTTCTTGCAAAGAGATTGGAAAAATATGCCAACTCATACAGTGTCCATGGGAGCCAGCGCGACAAGTCTCTGCTGTTTGGGCTGTGTTGATGGAAGTTAATTATTCAGAACAAGAATTCAGCTGGTCTGGTTTCACAGCTTTATTATATTACAGGAATTATTCTCTACCCATTGAACTTTATTAATGGTATTTCTGGTATCTAGTGATATAATGACACATATTTAGTCAATTGGATATATAAATTCAGACAGAGGAAATTTAAAACATTCAGCTAAAATTGTTGTTTCCTCTACTCTTGTTTGATTCTTTCCCATCTTATGAAAATATGAAATAAAATAGAGAGCCCGAGAGGTGTTCCAAGCTTTCCAAACAGGTGACATTGAGCTTGGTTCCATCTTAATTGACATCCTGGGAAATCACCAGCACAGAGAGCTCGATACCCATGACCTGGTTGCCTGAGCTAATTTTTACTTCCAGATCCTCGTTCTCTCTTGGTAAAACTGCACAGGTAACATACACTTCTCCAAGTGTTATTAAGAACTGGAATTTCTTGAATCCTCGGCAGGCCCCAGGCACAGGCACAGCCCTAACAGTTCCAGGCGGGCGGGTCAGGCGCGCCGCGGGGCCTGAGCTCACAGGCGGCAGCTGAAATTCTTGACAACCTGCAGGCGAGGGGCCGTACGCTGGCTCCGGAGTGGCCCTACCAGTTCAGCCTCTGAGAATCAGGACTGTCGCTTCACCTCCTTTACAGATTACATCACAGCTCAGAAAGGCTCAGCAGCAGCCCAAGGTCACACAGCTAGTCAGTGGCAGAACAAAATGCTCCCTTCTGGCCGAAGCTTTGTGCGGCTCCCAGGCAGTGCCCTCTTAGTAAGCGAGCGCAATTAAAAGCCATGTGGCGGGTGCTTTCTAGCCCGGGTGTCTCCTAGGCCCTGTCCTCACGCCAACGACCCTTAGTGTGGGCGCTATTAGGGAATGACGCCCGCCCCACTGCAAACGGGACTGCGGAGCGCGCTTGCACAGTCAGCCTTGGTGAAGACGGGGCCTGCCTCGGTGAAGCTGCGGCTCTGTGATTGGGTGAGGCCGCGTCCCCGCAGCGAAGGGAGCAGGGGGCGAGATTCCAGATATCAGCCGCACTGGAAAGGGCCAAGGGGCCAGCGAGCGCACAGAAGGGGCCCGTGCAGTCTTCCCGCTGGGGGCCCAGTCCCTTGGTTCCTGATCGTTGGCGGTATCTCAGGTCTGCCCCAGTCCCTGGGCGAGCGTGTGGAGGCCTCGCGGGGTCCCCTCGGAAGCAAAGGACTAGAGAGCAGAGCACGCAGAGCTGTAGGGCCAGGACGTAAACGGGGCCTGAGCTGCGGGGCAGCTGTTGGGCAACAGCAAGGCCTGGCACTGAGGGCTGAGTGCGCTTGGGTCTGCGCTTGGATCTGGAACTCGGAGAAGCCCGCTGTGGGAAACGCGCCCTGCTTCCCGGCTGCAGGTCCCCTTCGTTTTGCCACTGCGCTCGCTCGTGTTTATTTCTTCATTCCAGGAGGTTCAGCTAGACCTAAGGGGCCTTGACCTGCAGAGGGTGCAGAGGGGAGGGTGCTGGGATCCACATCCCACTCTCTGCGGGGCTGGCAGGGGCTGCAGAGTTGGGAACAAGTGGTCAGGAGGGGGAGGCCAGTGGTCCCCGCCTAGGCGGCCCCTGATCACGCTTTGACCCCCCAAATGTACACACACGTCACGGGCATCCTGTTGAAAGGCAGACTTGCGTCAGGGGCCGGGTGTGGCCGAGCCTGGCATTGCTGCCGCCCGGAGGGCCTGGCCCTGCAGGTGTGCAGACCTCCTGCAGCCCACAAAGGGCCAGCAGGGCCTCCAGCCGGGCCTCCAGCCGGGCGTGTGGTTGTGCAAGGATGAGGAAGATCTACATGTCTGGCTCAGGAGACACACCCGGCATACAAGGCCCGAGAGCATTGGGGTATCACTGCAAGAAGAGGGTGTGGAAGAAGGGCAAGCTGAGTAGCTGCACCCCAACTTCACGCCTTTTCCTGACACGCAGTGCGACTTTAGGAAAGGCCAAGTCCCGGCAGCTTGACGGTCCCTTCTGCCCTCCCAGGGTGTCAACACCCCGTAGTGATGAGGAATCACTGTATCTGATGAAGCAGACCCACACCCCAACCCCGGGAGGTCCCACACAAATTAGCTGTTCCAAGGTGTCAACTAGTGCAACACACACACATTTGTGTCATTGATCAAATTAATTAGGGAGACACTGACTCAAAACTGAAGTGGGAGTTGTTTTTTTCCATGGGGGACAGTCAGAGTGTTCCCTGTGAATCATTAAGCGAGGAAAGGGGTACACAGCACCCTAACCTTTTCAAGTGCAGACAACTCTGAGCTCCTCTGTGTCTCTCTGGATCCCTCCTTTTCTTCCTTTATTAGCAATTTAATAAACTCAGTGATATCAAGGAAATGCTGGGAATGGGGTGGGGGCTCCTTCTCTGTTTCAACAGAGGTTTGGGGGGTATTTGTCTTTTTAAATTGTATTACTTTTTATTGTGGTAATGTTGGTTTACAACAGTGAATATGCATCAGAGCTATGGTTCACACCTCTTCATATGGGTGTCACCACACCCACCGCCAAAGCACCCGTCCTCCACCACAGCCCCTGGGTCCCCTTCCCACTTTGCTCCATTCCCATACTTCCCCTCTGGAAGCTTCAGTTCTGCAATCATATTTCTAGGGTTAGTTTTATCTGATACTTTCTTTAGTTTCTCTGTATTCCACATATGGTGAAATCATCCAGTATTTGTCTTTCTCCCTCTGACTTATTTTATTTAGCATCATATCCTCTAGCTCCATCTGTGTTGTTGTAAATGAAAAGTTCATCATTTTTATAGCTGCATATTATTCCATTGTGCATATGCACACCACCTCTTAACCTACTTGTCCACCATTGGGCACTTTGGTTTTTTAAGAAGTATTCAATGTCAGTGGTAGGACAGTGAAATGAATCTTGACACTAATGTTACTTGACAGAGTGGGAGAATCTTGGGCTGTGCTCCACACCTTATGCAGGAGAAGCAATAAAGCTATTGGTAAACCTTCAAATAATATGTTTACTTATACGTTTGAGATATTTAAATAAGTCTACATAGAAAGGTTTATTCCCCCACAAAACTGTGTTTGTGTTGCAGTAAACAAAACCAAAAATCTTAGATGACTTTAATGCGGAAATGTCTGAATTACCTACATGGGTCTCTCTCAGTGTAATAGAAGGAGTCCTTCCTAAATGTCATGGAAAGGTTCTTGCAAACTGGGACTTCAGGTAAAATAAAATATTAAGAAAGCAGGTCCTCCAGGACTTCTTTTTTCTTATCAACAGAACATTGAAGCAATGTTGAAGGAAATGTATTACTTAAGGAACTGCTGTGCCATAAAATAATTAGGAATGCCTAAAAAATACCACAAGAACAGGCTTATGCTATCAGAGTGATGATTTGCAAACACTAGATTCCCCACACTCCCTCCCTCTGATTGTTCCTTATGACGGGGAAGTCCTTCCCATCGAGCCCCAGAGACTGTGTCACCAGCCCTGGAATGCAGGCCAGCCTGTCAGTTGGGCTGTGACTGGTATTGGCAGTCACTGAAGTGATGATAAAGACAGGCCAGCTCTGCGCCTAAGCCCAAATACCCTGCTGTCTCTTAGGCTCCCTCCACCATCATGTGTGCAAACCCAGGCTGGCCTCCCGGAAGATGAGGCAGATGCGGAGGGGAATTGTGAGCCCCCAAACAAGAGAGAGAGCCATGCCAAGGTCACCTGATGGTAGCCCCCGGAGCAAACCCTGCTGGGACAGGACCATCCGCAGGGACTGGGAGCAAAGCTCTGGGCTCATTAGCCACCATAATGGCCCCTGTGTTAATCCCTGGAGTCTTGGGATGGCAAGAGGTAACTGCTAGAGTTAAAATGCAATACATATTAAGAAGAAAACCCCACAGGGTATAAAACTGTATCAACTCATGAAATCATTATAAAATAATTATGACAGAAACTGTATAGATAAAGATGCCATGAAGGGTTCTTTTAGGAGAGCAACCTTATTGAAATATTGACATAATTTTCCTTATCTCTCTGCCCTTCTCATGTCTAAAGTTGCTAATGAGCAGACATTGCTATCATCATGTTCTCTTGCTAGAAAGACGGTTCGTTGAAAAATCAGTACTCAAACGTCTCATGTGTCGTTGGCATCTGTCCAGTGCACTGCACCATCCCCAGGAGAAGTGTAAGAGTTTTGAAGATCTTGTGAAATCTTCTCTGTGAGTAAGGTGTTACACTTCCATAATAGTCAACAGCTCTGATCTGATGCAGCTCTTTCTGCTCTGAGATTGATAGGGACTTTACATCTCATTTGGATTGCAGGTAAGAATGTAGTAGCCCCATAAGGTCAAAAAAGCAGCGAGTAGAGAATGCCATCCTATGCCCTTGCCATGAAATGAGGCATCATATCACCATTCGCATTGACTCACGGTATCATCAGACAACCAACTTCTCATGCCCCACAAAGCCAAGCTTTCGTCTCTCAAGGCAGCTTGGGAAAGCCATGAACATGAGCGATGCTTGAGCTGTTTGCAGACACAGTAAAATGAGGTGCACATCCTCTCAGGATAAAAGACAGCCCTCTTTGAAAGGACAACCAAAACGGAGTCAGACTCTGTAGTTCCCCGGCAACTTTCATGCACGCCTCTGAAAGCATTTTATTGGCATACGCCTTTAATTTGCACAACCTCCCAAGGGGAAGTAGCAAGTTTTACTATTTCTATTCCCATTTTATAGGTAGAAAAACCAAGGCAGAAAGCTACCAGGAAAGGACATGTATTCATAAAATGTCCTTGGTGACAAGCAGCAGGAAATAATCGGCTAATATAAACAAAAACCTATGTTCGTATGTCTACATAAACAGGTGACTAAGGGGATGTGAGGATGACAAGGATGCCTACACATGACATGGCAAAATCAACTGGAAAACTAAGTGATCGTGAAAAAAGAAAGCTGGCGAGATCCAGGGTCCAAGGCTCCAGGAGCCAAGGGAAATCTCCTGGGGGTTGGGGTCAACCTGAAGTTTGGCGTGCCCCTCCTCACCGCTGTGCCCCTCCACCAAAGAGCAAGTCATAGAGCGAGTGCGCTTGACCATGCTGGTCTATGGTCACACGTCGACCCTGCACGTGTTGCATGCATTACTGAGGAGTAATTTTCTGACAGGAAATCGAGAGAATTAGATGTTGGACAGGCAAAAAACTACCTGTGCACATCACCGGTCAGAGGGCAAGCTCGTGGACTGCTCCTGCCCATCACCACCTCCTTCCTGGACTCCACCAGGAGCTTCTGGAAGTCAGGGGGAGAGTACCCTTGAGCCTGTCCACAGCCTGGCACAGAGTTGTGTGGGCATCAAGGACACTGAACAGGGCCTCTCTGGTGGCCTAGGGGTTAAGTTTTAGCACTATCACTGCCACAGCCTGAGTTTGATCCCCAGCCAGGGAGCTGACCCGCATGGCGCAGCAGACCTCCCCTGCCTCGCCCACTGCTCCCCTCAGCAGTGTATTTCAGTAGATCCATCTGTTCTGCTCCCCGCTCTGTCTCTGGTGAATCCTCGCACCCCCTGCCTCTCTGGCCTATGCCCCAGTTCTTCTAAATACACAAAAATAAATTTAAAAAAATAAATTTAAAGACATTGACAAAATGAATGGATGAACCAGGCACCATCTGTGCAGACTTGACAAAATACTGAGGAGTGACATCTGTCCCCACACCCCTCCCACCAGTCTCTACATACTTCAAAACTCAAGGTCACGGTCTTTATTTCCAGACAATTCCCAGTGGGCAGTGGGCATTTTTCTACTCACCAAATCATGCATTCCCTAGATTTGTTCATTCTCAGGGGTCTGTTCAGGACTGGTTCTACTGTAAGGCAGAAGTACTTGTACTCTAACCCTAATGCCTCTCTACCTCGATCGTCTCACTCATCAAAGGGAATTAGATAATAAAAGACCTACTCTGTAAGGTTGTGAGGATAAGTGGAAATATTTGCTAAGCATGTGGTAGACAGCATCTGCTAACTGTCGCCATCATCATCACCACTGTCGTCGGCGTCGTCATCATCATCGTCCATTATCCTTAGCGGTCATGACCTACTTGGCATCAAGAACACCTCATGCTGTAGGTGCCGTCATTGCACCCAGTGCCACCGTCATTGTTCTCACAGTAAACCAAGCTCAGAGATACGTTATCAGTCCAGGCTCGATCACGATAGGGCTTGCCTCTGAGGCGCGTCTTCCACCCTCCGTATCTGGAGGCTGCCCCTATTAGCCAAAAGAAAAGCAAGAAAAGGTTGACCAAAATTGTGAGCTTGCAAATTTGGAATTCTAGGGAGTTAGCAGGACGTGGCGCCTGATGACTCTAACACGCTTGAGCCCTACCCTGGCTGTGAGCAGGGCCCCTCTGTGGACCCCAGTTTGCCCAGACACCGTGACTGCCTTCAGAGAGGGCCAGGGCTCCACCAGGGCCGGGCTCGGTTCCTGGAGCTCGGTGAAGACAGGCGGGTGTACGTGAAATTCCAGGTGCTCTCCAGGAGAGAAGCATGAAGCTCCCCACAATATTTCTCTGGTTTGGACTTTTGGATCTCTTCTTCTTGCTTCTTGCCTCTATTTTTCCCTTCTCTTCAGAAAAGGAATCTATATTTATTTGGCTTTTTAAACTCCAATCAACCTAAGTGCCCATCGACAGATGACTACATAAAGAAATTGTGGAATACAGACTTACTGGAACACTACTCAGCTTTAAAATAGAAGAAATAGTACCTCTGAGGATGAAATGAATGGATCTGGAGGTGATGACGCTAAGTGCGTTAAGTCAGAGGTGGAAGACAGAGGATGGTTTCACCTACTTGCAGAATATATATAAGCAACCCAAGGAAACGCACAGCTAAGGCAACAAGAATGGTTCCTAGTCTCTGTGAAAAGTGTGCTGGCTACCAGAGGGGCTGGGGGAAGGGAGGGGAGGGGAGAGGAGGGGGGAGGGGAGGGGGGAGGGGAGGGGAGGGGAGGGAGAGATGGTGATGGGGCTGTGGCACTGGAGCGCTGGTGGCGGGTGAGAGGCACGTGCACACGCAGAGGGGTGAAGCTGTGCTCCCCAAGTCACATAAGCAAGCGGCAAATCAATAAAATCTGAGCGGAAGAACTGCCTCGAATAAATGCCGCGTTTCCCTAAGGGCCTTTCCTGGGACCCCAGCCTCCCAGGCGGCTTCCTGGCCCCCCCCAGGAGCCTCACAGACCCCCACACCCCAAGTCACACTCACCTGCCTCCGCCCACCAATCATGCTCCCCCTCCGATCAGGTGTAGTCATTCACCTCGGGAATATTGGGATCTCGGGGGACGTGCATGGAGCTGGAGGGTCCTTTCCCCGCTCTCATGCTCCCTCGCTTGTCTGTACCCCCAGGCCTGAAAGCTCGGTCTCCATCAGAATTCTTTTTTTTTTCTTTATATATGTTTGACATCCATTAGGGTCCCCTGGAATCCCCACCCCCATGTCACCCGTGCACCATCACCTCAGTCCCCTGTGCTCTTTCTGCCCTCAACACATTCCCTACCCCTTCCCCAAAAAGTGGTTCCGATTTCTCCTTGTCTTTTTGTTTTGTTGTGTTTTTGTTTTTATTGTTATTATTCTTTTCCTTGGTGTTCTTTGACCTCTGATTTCTCGAACGTCTGTTCCTACCACCTCCGGCATGGACCTCTGAATGGTTCCTTTGTCTCCTGTCTTTTCAATCCATGTCCTGCTGCTCCAGAGCTGTTCTGGAATGGAGGAACTAGCTGTTCACCCCACTGGTTTCCCATAGCTGGCCACGTTTCCCACTTACCTTGTTCTTGGCCGTGCTGGTGTGCTGAGTTGCCTGACTTCCAGGCAGTGGGAAATGGATGCAGTCACGCGCCGGCTCTTCGGGCCTCACCCTCCCAGCTTCTGCACAAGCCTCAGCTTCTTCCCTGGACCAGGTGGACCACACAGCACTGAGAACCTGTAGTCACACTACGCACCGAGGCTCATCCATGAAGGCGTCTCTCATTGCATTGATGCCCCTCTCTCAGCTGAAGTGTGACCTCCCTGGAGTGCACTTCCTCCTGTCCTTCATCGTTGGACCCAGCCCAGGTTTCTCTTACTTTCTAATCTCATCTCCTGCCCTTCGGGTCACACATTTCATTCCCAGTAACAGCCAAGTGACGGTGACTACCCAACATGCTCAGAATAGTTCACTCCCCTTTCTTTCTCTCACTGACAATCTCGCTGAAATTTAGAACATGTGTCTTATTTCACACAGTTCACTCAGTCCACCTTCCCCTTCAAGCATCAGACCTAGCACCACATGCTCCAGAAACCCTTCCCCAACTGCCCTTCCATGACTCCATCTGCCTCGGGGCCTATAAAATAACACTGAAATCCCCGGCCATCAGGTCCACCCTGTGGACCAAGTAAGCGCCCTGGGAAGGGACCCTTAACCACTATGACTGTCCCAGCCCCCAGCTCCCAGTCAGGCCCCACAAACGCTGATTGGACTAAAATCCTTTTCTTCAGCTGCTTCGTTTGCAAGGGTGAGTGGTCTGTCACTTTGTCCAGAGGCTTCTCTGTTACACGAAGTACTTTGAAAACCCTTATTCAGCAAAGACTCTGCCTTAGTCATTTCCCCTGGGAATATCGCTCTTTTCGTTGGATCATGTAAGAATCGCAGTTTACTCAGTGCAGGAACAGGAGGAAGAGTGAAAGGGTGGAAAGGGGACAGCAGCCTCAGTTCTCACTGCCAGCATGTAGTGTTGCTGCTGTGATGTGTGTACCCTTATTCCATCATCGTGGACCACCAGAAAATGGGGGTTATACCAACAGCCCCTCCCTCTGCAGCATCTGGAAAGTTGGCCAGCAACCCGAAGCCTGCACTCAGCACTCAGACCTCACCGGTCCCCAGCAAGGCAGCCAGCTGCCCCTGGGGGCCTGGCCAGAACCACTCACGGACCACTCCCACTGAAGACAGACAGTGTCACTGGCTTGGCCGCCACCCTGCTGGAGCCTTGAAGAACTAGCCCTGGCCTGCTCCCCAGGGCACTGACACAGGCCCGGCCATTGGGTCTATAACCAAAACAAAAAAATGAGCACTGAAATGAGGAGGAGGATGCCCACTTAAAGACTGCATTGAGGAGGGGCCTCCCTGGTGGTGCAAGGGATTGAGTGCTGCACTGTGGGGCTTCTGCAGCTGCTGTAGAGCGAGTTCCATCCCGGGACAGTATGGGGACCCACAGGGCACAGCAGACCTCTCCTGCCTCCCCACTGCTCCCCTCAGCAGTGTATTTCAATGGATCTGCCTGTTCTGCCCCCTGCTCAGTCTCTGGTGAAGGCTCTCACCCTCTGTACCTCTGGCCTGTACCCCAGCTCTTGTGTGCATAAATAAATCAAAAATAATAAATAAATACCATCAGTGTTTCCATCCCTCATGGAATCAATTCAAATTAAAAAAAAAAAAACTTCATTAAGGAATAAAGAAAATTGAGATCTCAGCAACACAGTTTCGCCAACCTTGCTGGGAGAGGGCTGGCTCTTTATCTTTTCCAACCAGTCCACAGAAGCATGAAATGAGAGAAGTCGGTCTCTCAAGCTCCCTGCTACGTCACTGCTCGCTTTTCACACCTACTATGTGGCTCGTGCTAAAAGGGGCTGTCCTTGGGGTGGTGTGGTCCAGCCATGGTGTGGTGGAGAAGAACATGGTGGAATAAAAAGCAGTGCACAGAAGAGCAGGGAGGATGGGCTAGAAGGAAGCCCAGGGCAGGGGCAGGGGCACAGGGCAGCAGGGAGCTCAACCCAGGAACAGAAGAGGCGGCAAGAGCTGGCTTCAGAGACCAGAGGCTGCTCAGTGAGGCAGAGAGGAAGACTGGGAAGAAGAGGAGTGTGTGTGTGTGTGCTCGTGCGCGTGTGTTTTGCTTTCCACTTAAACTCCACAAATATTCTTCCTCTTGTTAAATAGAGGTAAAGGGAAGTCATTAAGGATCTTAAGCACGAGAAGGACCTGCTGACGGCAGCTGGAGGACAGCCAAGCCCGAGGTGGGAAGACCGGTTCGGAGGCTGGTTCTCTGCTCCCTCCTGCATGAGCTGCCTGCTGGGCACAGCCAGGCCTGGAAGTCTGACCTGTGAGGAAGACACGGCCCCGGGGGTGGCCTGGCTTTTTCTGGGACTCCCAGTGAGCTGTCTTGAAGGAGGACTTGGCTTCCCCAAGCTCTAATTCTTCTGCCAGTCTCAGAATTCACCGGAGGGGCCGAGGGGTCGGTCCTCTGTGAGCTGCCCCTGTGCTGAGAGCGCCAGACCCTCCTCGCAGAGGGAGCCAGGGCAGGGAGCAGCTCCCCAGGGTGACACAGAGGCCGAGCTCCAGGCTGAGGAAGAAGGCGCGTGTCCACCACAAAGGGGAGGCTTAAGAGCGATGGCTTCCTTGATCCTGCAGGATTAGGCTTCCAGGTAGGGTTCTTTCAGGGCTGTCAGAAGCTGGAATAGTCATAACCCTGCCTGGCCCGGAGGCGGGTGGGTGGTGCACGTCACAGTGGAGAGAAGGGCTTGTCACAGGAGCTCGAGACAGACCTGTGCAGATGCCGGGGCCAGCGCCTCTGTGTCTCGTGTTTCCTCTAAGATCTGGAGCTGAGCCGGGGCCAGCAAAGAGCAGCCCTTCAGGAAGCACACACTTAGAGAAAAAGGAAAAGGCAAGATACAGGATTGGCTTTTGGAAAGCAGAACTCCAGGTCACTTAAAAAAGTTAAAAAGTCATATCTGGGGGCCTCCTTAGTGGCACAAGGGGTGGAGCGCCGCACTATGGGGCTTCTGCAGCCACTGCAGCGCGAGTTCCATCCCGGGACAGGGAGGGGACCCACAGGGCGCAGCAGACCTCTCCTGCCTCGCCCAACGGAATCCAGTATCTCTTTAGTCTATGACGCGTTAGAACCTTTCACTGCATTTTCTCACTTAATCTTCCCAGCAACCCTAACATGGACGTGTCATTATAAACTGAGGTTGGGAATTGTCTGAGATGATGTGAGTGAGACACGGAGTCCCTTGCCTGGCACTCAGTCTGCCCGTGCTGGCTCTTATCACTCTTGCCTAAACCACACGAGCTGGACTTGGAGAGATCCAGTATCTGGCCCGAGGTCACTCAGCCCTCAGCAGTGTGTTTCGGTCAATCTGCCTGTTCTGCTTCCCACTCTGTCTCTGGTGAATCTTCTCACCCCCAAGACTCTGGCCTATACCCCAGCTCTTGTGTCCTTAAATAAATAAATCTTTAAAAAAAAAAAAAGTCATATTTTGTCTTCCTTCTCCAAAATTCCAGCTGGTGAGACCCCGGCAGCCCCAGAGCCAGATCTGTGTTTGTGGGACTCCTGCCCCCAGCTGTGTGACCTCGGGCAAGATACTGGATCTCTCCAAGTCCAGCTCGTGTGGTTTAGGCAAGAGTGATGAGAGCCAGCACGGGCAGA
>JAGFMF010012216.1:3774314-3788006 GCA_019455555.1 Galemys pyrenaicus
TATAATGACACGTCCATGTTAGGGTTGCTGGGAAGATTAAGTGAGAAAATGCAGTGAAAGGTTCTAACGCGTCATAGACTAAAGAGATACTGGATTCCGCTGAACATCTAAGGCAGTGTCACTATCTCGAGCCTTGGGTTTTCCTGAACATCTTTACTTGAGTTAAATCTGCTTTTAAAATATATTTAAGTCTTTAAGTCTGTACATGGCTCCCTTGGGCGGGGGGGGGGCGGAGAACGGGACAACACCTGCCTTTTATTTTGAACGGGACGACACCTGCCTTTTATTTTGATCATGCTTGTACACTATTGCGTCACTGGCGTTCTTTTCACCGGTGTTACCTTTACACACATAGCCCTACCTGGTTTTGATCGATGATGTGTGAGAGCCTAGAACCTGCCTGCAACATAAAAGTGAAAACCAATAATGAGAAACAGCAAAGAGGTTGGAATAACGCTGTTTAAGCTACCCGTTCCCATGAGAACTTGAACTTAGAAAGAGATAGCTCTTCTGGTTTTGCTGAACTCACCTTCCAGTTGCACAACTCAAATCCATTTGGCACCAGAAACAGCACTGAAATCTGAATCTAACAACTGCTGAGGTAGAGGAAGAGGGAGAGGGAGGCGAGGAGAAAGCAGGGGAGAGGAAGGAGAAAGAGACAAGGAGCCTTTCCCGTGACTGCCAGACTACTCTTTCTCGTTGGAAGTAGGGACCCTTTAAATAAGTCTTGTTTCCTATAGAAGATATATATATATATATCTTAATTTAAAACTACAGCTCCTTAAAATTGGGAGTGTGGAATTGTTTTTGGTGAATGCTCTATGATAAATAATGCACAAAAATTGCTTTTCAAAGTGTTGGTAAATGAAGAAGGGACTAGGAGAGAAGATAAAATTCCAGCTGTACCCAGAATTGCTGTGTCCTGTCTGCCCAGGCAGCTAAAAGAGATGTCAGAAGAATACTAGCTTTGAGTCAGACAGCTCTGGATGAAACCCAAAGCCCGGCCACGTTTGATGGATAAAGCACTTTACCTTTCTCTCTCTCTCTCTCTCTCTCTCTCTCTCTCTCTCTCTCTCTCTCTCTCTCTCTCNAGCACTCTACCTCTCTCTCTCTCTCTCTCTCTCTCTCTCTCTCTCTCTCTCTCTCTCTCTCTCTCTCTCTCTCTCTCTCTCTCTCTCCACCCCACTCTCCCTCCCTCTTTCCTTTCTTGCAATCTATCAATCAATAACTTAAGGCCAATGATATGATATGATAAATTTACACTCCTTTACCAAAGAAAGAGTTTTTCCTCACCATCACCATCTTCTTCATCCTGCTTCATTTGAGCAGGCTTGGACAGCATAGGGACACATGACAGTGGTTAGGAACCTGTAATCTATTTCTGTGACCTCCTGTGCCCCAGTTGCCTCATCTGTAAAATAGGAATAAGTTGTAGCACCTGAAGGAGTGAACAGCTGGTATAAGTACAGCACTTGGAATACTGTCTGGCTTCTAGAAAAGGCCCAGGAAATCTCATCTCGTTTCCTATTGTTGGGCTCCTTTGTACACAAGTGTGCTCAGAGAAGCTGTGACTTGCCCAAGGTGACACAGCAGGGCGGGGAGAGCAGCAGTGCTTCAGCTGCGATCTCTTCCTAATCCACCCCACTGCAGGGAGAGAAGGGAGGAAAGTTCACTCTGAGGCCTGTCAGCGAAGACATGTTGGGAAACAAGATGGAACAAGGAGCAGCGCTTAGGTGATTCGTTTGCAAGTCCCTGAGCATCATATTCCCACTGCCGAGCACAGTTTTGGAGCCAAAATAAGTGTACAGAGATTATTTATGAAGGGACTGACACAGAAATTGTAGCGGCAGGATGGAGGTGGCACAGGAGGAAGTTTCAGGATGGTTCTGGGCAGACGGGTCAAGGAAGGAGAGTCTTGGAGCCCTCGGTGGCTTTTATTCTTTATTTAGTAGAGGTGGCCAGGTACATGGCAGGCAGGGGTGCCGGGGGGCCGGGAGGCTGGCAGGCCTCCCGGCCCCCAGCGCATCTTACCCTCTCGGCTGCTGCTTCTCTCACTGGTACTGTTGGTCGGTCCTCGCAGTTCTCTTGGTCGATCTTCACAGTTCTGGCGTCCTCATGACGCCGCCCATTTATGCCCATGTCCAACGCAGGTGCGCCCACTTGCGCATGCCCACCCTGGAATGCTCACAGCACCTCAGGTGTCCATTGTCAATGGTGGGAGGGTGGAAATACCTGATCAACCTTTACCCTACAGAAACGGATGAGCAAAATTGGGGACAGGGATTACAATAATATTAAGACTTCTGGACACTGGAGAATGAGCCAGGTCTAGGGGTGGGGGAATCTTTATTTCTAAGGGGAAGGGATAGAGTCCTGTCCCCAAGAAAATGCAGCTGGGGTGCAACCTCTTAGACAGAGAGGAGGACACCACCCTTGATTTTGCAAATTGGGCTCATTATGAGATAAAGCTGCAGGGCAGGAGTAAGTGGTTGAATGTACAGCTCCCTGCAAGTTCTTACCCCTGACTAACCCACTTACCACTGGAAATGACTCGGTAGAAACTGAGCAGAAATCAGAGGGTTGGTCAGGAAGAGCAATTATAGTGAGAACTTTTCCATAGAAACACACCAAGTTCTCCTCTCCAGCCATGTTATAAATATCATCCTCTCTGCACTTCCCAAGGTATCTTCATGCCTGTGGTCTCTTTGGGGCCCTTGTCTCGCAACCATCCCAGACCGGGTAGGAGGTTCATCATCGGTCCAAGCAGTTTCTTTGTCTTCGCCACCGTCACACGATCCCTCACACATATTTCCACCGCACCACACCACCACACCGGCATCCCCAAGACGCTGGCTTTATACAACTTGTGCATCAGCCCAGGTGCATCTACTTGCGCATGCCCACCCAGGCATGCACACAGGTTTCCATTATTATACCAAGGGTGGAAAAACCTGATCAACTTTTACCCTACACCCCTCAAGACTGCTGCAAAGTAGGAAAGGCAGGGTCCATAGGCCCCACTTCACAGGTGTATTCTGAGGACCAGACAGTGGACGGACTAGCCCAGGGTCACTCAGGAGTCAGGGTGAGGAGCAGGTTCACGAAAGACCCTGCCTCTCCACCCAGTTCCCCCATGCTCAGCCACACAAGTGACAAGTGGCATTGGTCAGCAGCTTAGTGGACTACCACGACTCCTTTCCCAACCTCATACACACCCTCCAGGTATACAGGTGAGAGAGGGACTCTGAGTCTCTGGTTTCCAGGGTTAGAAAACGTTCTGATTCGACCACAGCTTTGATGGCCACCTGCAAACTATTGGGTCCTCTAGGTAATTTATACAGTCGGAAGGATGGCCTCCTGCCCGGATTCAGGTCCACAGTCAACCCCACACTGACCAGATGGCCTTTGGCAAGTCAATACCCTCCCCAGGCCTGTTTCTTCAGCTTTATAATAGACAACTATCACGGGAGATTGTTTTGTTTATATACAGATTTCTGCGAACAATGCAGACTTTCCAGGATGCTCCAGGCTGCCCCTGGAGTCTCCCATGGCTGCCAGCAGACTGGAGCAGACGAGCATCTGCTCCCAAGATGCTCCCACAGGGGTGACGGGACCACAGTTCCCAAACCAACACCCACATCAGAATCTTCCAAGGGAAATTTAGAAAACGTGGCTCCACCCCTGGTTCTCATGATTGCAAACATGTCAGAAAGAGTCCAGGAGGCTGGACTTTTCTTAGAAATACCCAGGAGTTTAGCTCACTACGTCAGCTATAACCAGGTGCTGCAAAGTGGGGGGATTAACCAACAGAGATCTAGAGTGTCAGAGTTCTGGGGATCCTCTCAGGCATCAGTTGGCATGTTTTCCTCTGTGGATGGGAGGGAGGAACTGGCCCATGCCTCTCCCCCAGCCTCTGGTGCTTCACAGGCGATCAGCCATAACTCCTTGCGTATGGACGCTTGCCCCAGTCTCCACTTCCACCTCCGCGGCTCTGCCCGGTCTGTACGTCCACCGCCACACCCACAGTCCCTTTTGTGAGAACATGGTCACACTGGAGACCCAAATGCCCACCTGAACGCCCTTGGTCGGCTGCAAAGACCCTGTTTCCACAGAAGGTCTTATCCACAGGGACTCAGGTTAGGACATCAGCACCATGTTTTGGAGCAGGTAACTCCACCCATGCCGCCAGGTGAGTCTAATGTGCACTTAGGGTCAAGAACCAGCATTGTAGCCATGAGCTCTTCAAAGGGACCGTCCGTACAAACCCAGGCAACCTTAGAACACTGACGATTCTCCTTCAGTAGTCGGGGGTCCCAGACTCGGCTTTTTCAATATGCTTACGTAACAGGTCCGGGGACCACACTTTGAGCGCTCAGTTTCTTTCCAAGACAAGATTCCTGTGAAATCAAGAAGCGATTACTAAACAAAAAGAAGTTCTTTGCCCCACTTGTCTAGTGAAACAGATTACTTTTATGTTTGTTCACTTTTTAAATCAATTTTTATTTTATTTTTATATATATTTATATGTATTATCTATATAGTGTATATTTATAAATTATATATCACATATTAATTATATATAACTATACATTGATACATATTAATTAATGTTACATTTTTATATTTATGTATTCTGTATATAATATTGGTCTACAGTATCGTCCATCATTTGCGGGTACAGGTTCACGCCCCTTAAGTATTAGTTACCAACCACACCCACCACCCAAACCCTAACAATCAGCCAACAGTTGTCAAGGCCCTTTCCCCTACAACCACCCCAGAGAAAATCTGCAGGAAGACTCTGAATTCTTCCTGCTGTTCCTGAGGGAGCGGCCTGCCAGGACCGCCCAAGCTGGGTGGGAAGAAGTGACTGTGCTCACGAACTCTAGGAAAGAGCTTGCTCTTTCCCATTCTGTCCCCACCTAGTCCTCGGTTTAATCTCACATCGTCAGGCTCACTGCGTTATGCTTGTGGCTTGGCACTATCCCCGCGGCCCTGCTCTCACACCTCGTCCAGCACCACCATCTGTTAACCCAACCAGCCTATGTGCAGCCGCCTCCCACGAGGGGACTGTCTGGTCACCTGCATTGGCTGTCAGAGGCAAGAGGCTTCCGTTCTGCCAGTGCCCACCCCATCCATCCCCCGTTCCCCAGTCTGAAAATCCCACCCTCAGCCCTGTCCTGTCAATCCCCGAGGCCAGCTTGCTGCCCCAGCCGGCCTCCCAGGTGAGCAGGCCACGATGGAGAGCCTGGCCTGGGACAAAAGCAGGACAGCTGCACAGCAGAGCAAGCGCCGCCACCAGAGGGGCGACCGCCGCGCATCGCAGCCTCCTTAACTTATTTATAGATGTGCTGGCTCTTTCTGTGGCCTAGTTAAGAACGCCTTTCCATAAATACATAGAAACGGATGTTATTCTAGAACCCACCAATAATAGAAACAGCTGTGGGATGGCTGCTGGATTAGCAACCCCACCTCCCTCCCCCAAAATAGGAAATAAAGTTTTAAATGCACTTTTTTTAGGTGTCTGTACGCAAGAGAGAAATGCTACTAACATGAGATGTTTCTTGGAGAGCAAAGACAGAGCTTCTTAGGAAACTGAAAATTATGCGGCAGGACTGTCTTTGCCAGCCAGAGACAGGCTTCACCTGCTCCTCCTGACGGTGCTCGCTGCACCCTGTGCTTTCATCTTAACTGTGAGCACCTGTTTAACCCAAACATAAACCTCTTCTTCCCAAGGCCACACGTGGTTCGCTTCTCTGCAAAATATGATTTGCCAAATACAATTCCGGCTCTTTCTGCTGCCATCAGCTGTAGGGGGTGCTGGCCCAACCACTCTTTGGAGTCGAGGGGCCAAGAAAGAATCCAATCATTGCAGACCTGTGAAGGAGTCTTCAGCCCACATCCCTTTGTTATTTCTCCCAGTTTGTTCTACAGACCCTTAATTCTATTATCCAGCTGTAATTTGGCTCTGTGTCTCTCTAACATTCTTTCCTTTCTTCTGCTCCCGTTCTTTTTAATCGATTGATTCATCTGTAATTGGATTTTCTCTGGCTCTTACCAGCTATTAAAAGTAGCTGTGTGCCTGTATGTGAGTGAGTGTGCTTTCCAGCGCAGTTTTCCAGAGGCTTGCAGTACTGAATCTTGCAGGGGGCCCGGATGAATTAAATTCCATGATTCCTTCTGAGGCAGCAGAGAGTAGCAGAGAGTGCACAAACTTTGGAAGCAGACAAAAACAAATTGTATTTTGTTTTGCTTAGTGTAAGGCTGGCATTTATTGAGCTCCTCCTATGTACTAAAGACTTTACAAGCATCAGTAGCCTTCACCACATCCTTTTAAAGCAGGTAGTCTTATTACTCTATTTTACAGATGAAAGATGAGAGGCCAAGGATGTTAAGTAAATTGCCCAGGACCACAAATGAGCCAGGGGCGGAGCTCGTCATCACTACCCCGTTTTCCTAAATCCTGTCGCTCCCTAGCTATGTGATCTTGGGGGTGGCTTATGTATTCTGCCTCGGTTGCCATATCCATAAAGTGAGTAGGAGTAGGTTTCTCTCCAACATGGTTAGAACGTACTGAGAGAACAGCAGCTGATTCTCAGTGGGGTTTGAACACAGTGAAGCCCAGCACCCCAGGGTGGCTGGCTGACGTTTTGGTCACTGGCAAGGCTGTGGGTGCGACCAAAGACTGCAGAAAGGAGCCCGTGAGCACAAAAACAGAACCGGAGAGACACCCGTGGACAGCAGCTTACTGAGCTGCCAGTCTTCCCTTTAGACAAGCAAACCAAGCAGACCGCATTGCAGAGTCACTCAAGATCCTGCGCTGGGAAAGCAAGGCTTTACATGCACATTTCCACTCCCCCAATTCTCTCCAAATGTACAGAGATGGGGCCGGTAGAACCAAGTGAGCACTGAGACCTCATCTGAAAGGAACTCACAGGTTACACTCAACGTCTTCTCCTCAATGCTGGAAATTCTGAAGCACCCAAACACACTATCACCTCTTAGTTATTTCATGTAGCCAGAGATGTCCATCCCCATTGTAGAGACAATCACCCAACTGGAACTCATCTGTAGCGGCAGGAAGGGGCGGTGGCACTGGAGCAGGTTTCCGGATGGTTCTGGGCAGACGGGTCAAGGAAGGAGTCTTGGAGCCCTCGGTGCTTTTCATGCTTTTATTAGTACAGGTGTGTAGTGGCAGGATGGGAGCACTGGAGCAGGGTTTGGGATGGTTCTGGGCAGACGGGTCAGGGAAGGAGAGTCTTGGAGCCCTCGGTGGCTTTTCATGCTTCATTTAGTAGAGGTGGCCAGGTCCATGGCAGGCATGGGGGGCCGGGGGGCCGGGAGACTGGCAGGCTTCCCAGCCCCCAGTGCATCTCACCCTCTTAGCTGCTGCTTCTCTCTATCTCTCTCTGCTGCTGCTACTGCTGCTCATCCTGTCAGTTCTGTTGGTCGGTCCGGTTCTTGCAGTTCTGTCTGTTGATCCTCACAGTTCTGGCGTCCTCATGATGCCGCCCATTTATGCCCGTGTCCAACACAGGTGCGCCCACTTGCGCACGCCCACCCTGGAATACTCATAGCCCCTCAGGTGTCCATCATCAGTGGTGGGAGGGTGGAAATACCTGATCAACCTTTACCCTACATCATCCCATTACACAGATGAGGAAATGAGAGCTGAAGGAACTTGTCCAGGGTGGCCCAGTAGGTGACAGAACCAAGATGAAAACCACACAAACACCAGTAAGACAAGGGTCCCCTACTTATTTCTGGGTGTAGACTTCAGGGAAGACCTCCAGAACTTGACTTTGTGTTGAGACAGGGTGGAGCAGGGAAATACTGAAGAACAATGGATGTGCCAAGGGAACCCTTGACTAGCACGTTGCTTGTGGATCACCTGGCTTGTGTGACACTTCCAGCCTCTATTTCTCAAGCCCTGTAGGTGATTTCTCAAGGCTGTCAGTTGAAATCACGCATGTGAAACACTTAGCACTGTAACTGATCCTCAGTCTCACAACTTCCTGATTCAGTGGGAGTGACTATAATAATTATTGCTATTGAACTGAGTTTTTAAATATGGTCTATGTATGCAAATGTATGCAGGGTTTTTAAAATATAGTTACCAGGCTCATTTTCTATCAGATGAGGATCTATTTTTAAGTCAAGTTTTAAAAATCACACCTAGAAACTGTGCACAGAGCTGATTCTGCCAATTCTCCTACCTGGTCCTCAAACTACTCAGAGAAATGCACGAAACCTAACTTTATCACTCAAGAGTGGGAAGTCAGGAATTAACTTCCACTGCGAGGCTGCAGAGTAATATAATTTTACAACTTCCAATGTCTGGCACACTCCACAGGCAGTGTTTGCAAAAGCGATTTTGCAATGGCCACCCTTGGTAAACCTTCAAGGGATGTTAATAATTCTGCAGATTTTCGTGTTTTAATTCTCGATTTTCCCAAAACTACATCATCTAAAAATGTCACACTCCTTTTCAAATGAACACAGTACATGCGTGTGTACTATGACATAGCTCGAAAAAAAGTAATTTCATTGGATCAAAATCACACAAACTGGTCATTCCACTGTGACCTCAACTCTAGATGCAGAAAGGCTAGCCAAGCAGCCCGAGGTTGCCCAGGCCAGTGAATGGAAGTGCCAGGGTGTGAATGATGGTGGGCCTGACCCTCAAGAATCAAGTTCAATTCCTCCACCTCCACCCTTAGTGCTGCCAGGTCCTTGTAGCCAGCTAATTACCAAACTGAGCCATATATTTCTCAAAGAGTTTCTATGAGATAAAACTGATCAGCAGCCAAGCAACTCACTTACTGAATTGCCTGACCTTCCTCGAGGATGAAATCCCTGCCTCCCCAAGGTCACACACATTCCACGTTGTAGGGTAAAAGTTGATCAGGTATTTCCACCCTCCCACTACTGATGATGGACACCTGAGATGCTATGAGCATTCCAGGGTGGGCATGTGCAAGTGGGCGCACCTGTGTTGGACACGGGCATAAATGGGCGGCGTCATCAGGACGCCAGAACTGTGAGAACTGCGAGGACCAACGGACAGAACCAACAGAACTGAGGAGCAGCAGCAGCAGCAGCAGCAGCAGCAGAGAGAGAAGAAGCAGCCGAGAGGGTGAGATGCACTGGGGGCTGGGAGGCCTGCCAGCCTCTCGGCCCCCCGGCACCCATGCCTGCCATGTACCTGGCCACCTCTACTAAATGAAGTATGAAAAGCCACCGAGGGCTCCAAGACTCTCCTTCCTTGACCCGTCTGCCCAGAACCATCCTGGACCCTGCTCCAGTGCCACCCCCATCCTGCCACTACACACGTGTTGGACACCCATGCTGGGGTGGAAGGAATAGGGGAGTGGGAGGAAGCAGGCATTTCTCTCTGGCTGCTGTTCCACCCATCCAGGGCTCCCCTGGCCCCAGCCCTGCAGTTGGTCCCATTATCGCTTCCACCCCAGCTAATTATAGTCACTGATTACCTAGCAGTAAGCCCCGCTATCACCTGCTTTGGCCTAACAGATTATGCCATCTGGGCCACGTGGCCTGGGCCTGAGAGCCAGGAGAGGTCACAGAGAGGGGCAAATGGCTCTGAATGGGAAGTGATGTGTTTACAGCCCTGACAGCTGACGGGCCATTAAAGGAGCTTTAGCTGTGTGTTCCCAGCTGAAACTGTTCTCGAGGGACCTTGCTATTAGCTAATGGGATGTGGCTGCATGTCGGTCTGGTTCCAAGTATGGACAAGCTGGGGGACTACATGGTCTCCTAGAAGAGTAAAGGGATTCAGGAGGAACTGCAGCTCTCAGGGGATGGGGGGAGAGGGGGTGCTTCCTGAGACCACACAGCACATGCCTGCAAAGGTAAGGCTTGGGGTAAACCCACACACTTTCTATTTCCCGTGGCTCTGCACACCAGTCATGCATACGAAACACATTTAAAACCACTGAATGAGTTTTGCAAGACAATTTCTGTTTCACGAAGAAACTTTATGCCCTGATGTCGTGCCAGGAAGGGCACAGAGCAGGTTCTCGATGATTCCGAGCAGACCGGTCAAGGAGGAGTCCTGGAGCCCTCGGTGGCTTTTTCAGGCTTTTATTCATCTTTCTGCATCAGAGGTGACCAGGCACACGGCAGGCAGGGGGCCGGGGGCCAGGGGGCTGGCAGGGCTCCCCGCCCCCTGCACATCCCCACTCTCTGGGCTCTCCGGCCTCTCGTCTCTGCTTCTACTGCTGACTCTTCTGCCTTTCCGTGTCTCCGCACCCTCTTCCATCTTCTCTTTTCTCTTTTCTGCTGGCATCCTCGTGAAGCTCCTCGTATACACCGTGTGTCCCAGCCCATGTGCGCCCATTTGCACATGCCCTCGCCCAATTTGAGGTGCTCCATTAGGCACGCTGCAGGACTGCAGGTGCTCTCATTGACACCAACGGCGGGAGGGCAGAAAAGCCTGATCACGTTTCCACTTACCCTGCACCCGAACAGCAGTGTGTCTGCCTCAAACTTCGAGGTGTCAGCATAGGACTTGGGAATCTGCGGGTTTTGGGGAAAGGTGGGTGGCTGGGGTGCTTCAAAGGAGTTCCTAGAAAATTGCTGCTGCTAGGGGTTCATGGACCACAATTTGAGTAGCAAGAACAAGTTGGTCATCAAACTAAAGTACTGAATTAACATAATACAGAAAACCTATCGGATAGTACTCCTCAAACCGTGACTCACAGAACACGAGTCGGCAGGAAAGTTGTCCCCACCCCAACAGCTCAGCTCAGTGGGCTGAGAATCCTGGTGCACTCTGGAAACTCCCCATACAGCTGTTAGCATTTCAGAGCCCGGGGAGCCTGCTGTGATTTGCTCTACTTGAGACCTAACAGTTTGCAGCCAACCAACAGTTTGGGGCTCTGTGCCCTTATTTTTGTTGCAACACTTGCAGAAGATTTGATATTCTCCTAATTGCTTAATCTGCACAAAGGTGTCTTGCTTGGAGAAAATGCATCTAGTTTTTTAACATCCATTCATTCATCATTTACTTGGTGTTTTCTTTGTTATTTTTATCGAGGTAACATTGGTTTATAACACTGAATATGATTGAGGGGTACAGGTTCACACCTCTTGAGGGTATGTCACCACCATGTGCATCCACAGTCCACCATAGTCCATTCAGAATCCTCCCTCCCTCTGCTCTCGCCCCCCATTCTCCCCTTTCAGTAACCTCAGTTCTACCATCGGATTTCTAGGGTTTGTTTTAGTTTGTTCTGTCTATTCCTTTGATTTGTTTCTTCATACTCTATGGATGAATTCCTCCAGTATTTGTCTTTCTCCTTCCAATTTATTTCTCGTATCATAATCATCCTCAGTTCTATCCATGTTGTCTAAAATGTAACTTTATCTTTTTTATAGTTGAGTAATATTCCACTGTGTACATACCGCATCTTAATCCACTCTTCTGTCCTGGAGCACTTAGGTTGTTTTCATAACCTGATAATTCTAAATCATGCTGCAATGAAACCAGGAGTGCAGACATCCCTTCAAATTAGAGTTTTTGCCTTCTTTGGGTAGATGCCTTGGCATGGGACTGCCGGATCAAATAGGAGACCTATTCTTAATCTTTGAGACACCTCCAGAGGCACTGGACCGAACTCGCTGCCACCAACAGTGTAGGAGAGGTCCTTGTTCTCCACACCCTCACCAACACTTGCTTCTGGTCTTTTTGAGATGAGCCAGTGTAAATGAGTTATCACGTTTTTCCACCCTCCCACCATTAGCATCAGTGATAGACACCCCTGCGCGCCTGCACGCATGCCTGATGGGGCGCCTGGAATAGGGTGTGGCGTGCATAGGAGACTGGGCGTGTAAGAGTGCCATCACAGAGACGCCAGCAGCAACAGGAAGCAGCAGCAGCAGTAGAAAGCCCAGAGAGAGTGAAGCTATGCAGGGGGCTAGGAGGCCCCCCGCCTACCGTGCACCTGGTCGCCTCTGATATAACAATGCAATAAAAGCCTGAAAAGCACCGAGGACTCCAGGACTCCTCCTTGACTGGTCTGCCCAGATGCCAAAGAACTTGCCCTGTGCCCAACTGGCCCCACAGCCTCTCCCCAGGTATAAGATGGTCTCTCTCAGCGACTCTGATTTTCGTTATCTTGATTATCAGCGACGTTACCTGACGTTTTCTAAGCACCTAGTCACAATGTGGATCACTTGGTAGCTGGAGTAGATTTCAGCCCCTGTGCGCAGGGACTGCACTCAGGGTTCGCCAGGGCTGCCAGCAGGAGAGTGTATCTCTCCTCCAAGACATCCAGCTGAGTGAAGGGGCCAGCCTCTGCCCGCCTGACGCAGGCAGCTCCAACATGGAGCCACACCCCGGGCGGAGCTGCTGCTTCTGGTAAGCACACACGCTCTGCCCATGTGCTAAGCTGCCACTGAGAAACTGTGCTCCCGAGAGAAAGCCTCTTCGTGGCCAGGGTCCCCAGTATGTGCTCTGTGTTATGGGGTGCAGCTTTGTTTCAGGAAACTCTGGGTGTGGGCTTCCATCCTGCCCCGGCGTAATATAAAGATTAATAACACCAAACACTAATGCACAGTCCCCTGGAGAGACAGACACTGAAGTCATTAAGTTAGGGGTGTGTGTGCTAGAGACCCATGGCCAGATGGAAGGGGCCCCTCCTCCATTCAGGGTCACCAGGGAAGGCTCCCCGCAATGAGTTTCTGGTTATGTTCGAAAAATGAGCCAATGGATCATGACATCCGTGGGAAGTGTGAACCTGCACCCCTAAATCGCACAGTGTTGTAACTCAGTGTCACCTCAGTTAAGAAAACAAAACAAGATAACAAAAAAGAGATGAGTTTCTGAGCATCTCTGAATTCCATGTTCACCAACGTGTTCCGTGTCCTCTCCGTGCCTGAGGTCGGTGCTCTGGGCGTGGGAGGACGACCTTTCCGAGCGGGACCGTCTCCTGCTCTCGCCGTGTCTGCGACCATCTGTTTATTTTGAAAGGTTCCCTCAAACCTTTCAGAGGGACACAGGAGCTCTGAAATGAACTGGAACTTAATGCTGTTCCATTAACATTTCAGAAAATGCCAGCAAGGAGCTCGAGGAGAGGCTGAGAGCGAGGGGCGGGGCGCAGAGCGGGTGTGCTGCCACGGGGCCACCAGAAAGTGTTTCCACGCGGCTTGTGTCGCGAAAATAATTTGGTCTTGACAATTACGGACTCAAATAATGTTTACATTTAGGTGAGTGGCTTCTGATTGCACTGTCCATTAAGTGCTTTAGTGCAAGAATTGTCATAAAATGAAACCTAACTTGAAAGCTTCCCACAGGAAGGCAGCGGTTAGGGGCAGAGAGTGGGGAATGCCCCTCCCGAGGCCAGGCCGCTCTCAGCTGTGCCGACAAGGCTGTGAGGGGCCAAGGCCCAGGAAGGCCCGGGGCCGATGGAAGCCCTGCTACCGCGGAAGTTCACGGCGCCTTCCCCGTACACCATCTGGTTTGCTCTCACCACGCCCTGAGAAAGACAGGCCAGGCCTTCTCATCTGTCCCATTTTACAGCTGCAGACACCGAGACACAGCAGGTGACTCACCTGGAGGCACAGAAGAAGGGCAGGCAGGGCCTCCCTGGTGGCGCAGTGGGTTAAGCAACGCACTATGAAGCAAACCGCAACCACTGCAGCACGAGTTCGATCCCTGCTGCCGGCCAGAGA
>JAGFMF010012216.1:3788127-3819510 GCA_019455555.1 Galemys pyrenaicus
CGCTCTGTCTGTGGTGAATCCTCTCACCCCCCACACCTCTGGCCTGTACCCCAGTGCTTGTATGCATAAATAAATAAATCTTAAAAAAAAAAAAAGAAGAAGGGCAGGCAGGTCTGTTATCCAGGTCAGCTCTTGACTCGGGCCTGCGTCCACACCACCCCACAGGCTGGCCTCCCAAACATCTTCCAGTAGAGAACGGCCATGCAGGTGTCCTCACGTGGCATTCAAGTGACAGTGCTGACCTCTCCTGACCCTTGGCTACTGGGAGTGGCACAGGGTGCCCCTGGGTGGCCCCCAGGAGCATTGTTTTCAGCTCAGGCTCAAGTTGCCAGGACCTTGTTTGCCCCCCAGGCAGGGGGAACCCAGAAAGGAGACCACAATGAGGGGACCCCTATAGTAGACACTCTAAAAGCAGAGTGGCTGGAGAGAGCACCCAGTGGAGCACTGGAAGAGACATGAAGAGGGGCCTCTATGGGGGCACAAGGGTTTAAGGCGCAGCACTGTGAAACATCTGCAGCCACTGCAGCACGAGTTCAATCCCTGCCAGGGAGTAACCCACATGGTGCAGCAGACCTCTCCTGCCTCATCGCTGCTCCCCTCAGCAGTGTATTTCAGTAGATCCACCTGTTCTGCTCTCTGCTGTCTCTGGTGAATCCTCTCACCCCAACAACCCTGGTCTACACCCTAGCTCTTGTATACATTAATAAATAAATCTTTAAAAGAGAGAGAGAGAGAGAGACATGAAGAAGCACAGAAGAAACATCTAGGATCCTTCTCAGCCCGAATGCAGAGAGGTCCAGTAAGACACAGGCCCCAGCTCAGATAATGGGACTCAAGGTTGAACGAGCCTCTTCCAGGCGCCTACTGGGGAAGGCTGCCCTTCATGCACGAGAGGACCAGAAGCTTACTCAACCCACCATCCCCTGATCTCACAGACACCCTCAGTCGACCTAGGGGTAAAATGCAAACTCTGAGGGTTCACCATACCCAGTGAGCATCTCTCTTGCCTACTGCTTCAGCCTCACCTCCTGTCACCTCTGCACCTCACCACATCCCACAAACAGCCCACACAAGGTCCCTCTGCTCTCTAACACTGACCGCTTCACTGCCTTTACCAGAACATCTCCTCGCTTCTAGGGCTCGACTCGTGCCGCCGTTGCACCAGCTGCCTTCCTCTCTCCCCCTTGGGCGATCCTATTCCTCCTTCAGCCTCCTGCAGGAAGTGTCTCTCCACCACCCACACACACACTCCGTATAGACCAGGTCTGCCCAACAGGCTCTCCCACGTCATTCTGCGCTACCCGAACCTCACTGCCCTCGCTTCCCTCTCCCACCCTCACTGCAGGCAATGACTTAATAGAAGCTTGTGATGATAACTCTAGCCCGGCGCTGGGGTATTTATTAAAAGATAGCCAGAGTACTCCTTTGATTTAACTGGTGGTAAATCCAGTAAACAAGGAAGCCTTTCTCCATTGCAGGTAGTGATTTCAGTTGGTCTCAGCGCAACGGACCAGCTGGACAGCCCCTAGGTCTCGTTACGCAAGCATCTGCGCAGACTGCAGGAGGCGATGGTGAGCAGGAGCGCTGGCTGCAACCTCCGTCTCAGGAGGCGTGTTTCTCTCCAGGTGTGACCCCCCCCCCTACCAAGGGCTGGAAGTCTTCGGGAAAGACATTGTCTTTGGAACCTAAAATGCAGCCCCTGTCCCTTGGCCCCGGCCGAGTATCTTCCACAACCACATTCCCTCTGGCCTTAGTCCCGTACTAAATGTCTGCATCTGTGGCCGTCATAGCGGCTGTGACAGTGCCAAGCAGTGGGTGAGAGCAAGGCCATCATTCATTCACTCATTCATTCATTCAGGCCCAGGGAGGGTCAGTTCTGTTCTAGGTTCTGAAAAGAGAAAGAAGACAGTCTCTTCCTCTGGAGAACCTTTCTTAAAAAAAAATTGAAATGTCCGGAGAGCTCTAATTATTCCCCCTAATTATTCAGTCTTTGCCTCTCAAGTTTTAAGGTGTACTTAAAATCACTTGAGGATCACATTAAGAAGAGATTCTCGGTCAGCAGGTCTGGGGCAGAGATGAGCCTGCACTTCTCGCAAGCTCGCAGGAGACCTTGTATTCAGCTGAAGACGTCGTGTGTGGCGCACATGCAATTACATTCTCAGCGCTCTGCCTGGCGGTGCGGGGTGGGCAGCCGTGCCTAGCGCTGTGACCCTTTCACAGATGATGTCATTGAGTCTGAGGGAACTCAGAGATTTTCCCTAGTGGCATCACACGTTCTGACCAGCTGCATCTATTTATACCAGGACCCCGAACCCCCAACCTGATGCTCCACATGCCGCCAGGACCCCAAAGCCCCAACCTGACGCTCTATGCCCCGCCGGCCCAAAGCTGCAGATGGGTCGTGACTCTGGCTGTCGGCTGGGTTGTCTGCCAGCCCCACCGCCCCGCAGCACACGGACATCCAGAGCCTTCTCGTCTGCGATTGGTCTCAGCAGATCTTGATGAGTTTGGGACCCCAGCACAGTGGAGGAGATGACGGGGAGCAAAATAAGGGATGTTTAGGGGCCACCCTGGTGGCGCAAGGGGCTAAGCACTGCACTATGAAGCGTCCGCAGCCACTGCAGCACGAGTTCGAGCCCCAGCCAGGGAGGGGCCCCACATGGCGCAGCAGACCTCTCCTGTCTCCCCACTGCTCCCCTCAGCGGGGTATTTCTGTTAATCTGCCTGTTCTGCTCCCCGCTCTGTCTCTGGTGAACCCTCTCATCACTGCCCTTCCCCACTCGGCCTCCCTCCCCCCACACACACCTCTGGCCTGTGCACAGGTTCTATGCAAAAATAAATAAAGGAAGGCTAGGTTTCCCCAGGGCACTGTCACCTCTGGTGCTGGCAGGGTCACTCCTGCTTGTCCCTGATGCTCCTCGCAGGTGTGGAGCCTTCATCCTGAGGAGCACGCCACCAGTGCAGGTGGGCGCGCCCCCACAAGCAGGACACAGCGCAAGCCTTCCCCGCGTCTTTTGCGAGAGGCTGCCCGCGAGGGTCAAGATCTTCACTCGGCATCACCATCCATTTCTCACTGTGTGAGGGCACCCATGTTCCAGGCCCTGGAGAGAGAGGAACACACACAGGACACTTCCCTTCAAGGAAGGCTCAGCGAGGGCGCGCGACCGGCCAGCTGTCACCCAGCTGAGAAGCACTGTGCAGGCAGGAAACCAACCTCTCAGGCCAAACTCATCCCTTTTCACCCCAAAGACCCCTTGCAGTCAGCCCTCAGCCTCGCGGGACCCTGCTAAGAATGCAGACGTGGTTCATAGTGGGCGGCGCCTCGACTCACTGCACCTTCACTCACGCCACGGGCTGCCATCCAAGCAAGCCTCGGTCGCCGCCGGGGACACTGACTTGAGACCGGCTGCGGGCGTCGGGGTCCCGCCTGCCTCTGGCCACCCATGGGCCTGCGCGTGCCCAGTCAGCAGACGCCCTCCCGCCGCAGAGACCCCGCAGGTGGGCCAGCGCAATTACTGCGCCCACCAGCTTCCGAGCGTGTCATCAGCGTGATGCAGGAGGCCAGGAATGCGGCCCCGCTGTGAGCTGCAGAGTTGGGTGGGGGCCTGGGCCCCGCCCCCGCCGCTCCCTTCACGTCGTGGTGTTGTGGGATGGGCATCCCGGGCCTGTCCTGCCAGGTGATTATCCCTTGTGCTTCTCTGCCGCACCATCGGAGGGCTGGGTGACTGGACTCTTAGGCGTGCAGACGCCCCGACACACACGATGCTGGCCACCACACAGCCGGCTTCGGCCTGGGCTCCTGGGCGCGGGATGCCTGGGCCACCCAGCTGGACACTGGGAGGAGAGCGTGGTGGAGTGTTGCGGGATGAGCCAGCCCACCTAGCAGACGCCGCGCGGACCCTCTGTGCGCGCACTTGCAGAGTGTTCCTAGACCGGGGCTCCCTCTGTCCCTGGAGTCAGCCCTTTCTGAGCTCATGAGTTCCAGAGTTGGACTGTGACCCACCTGGGCAAAATTGCCTCTCTGCTGCCCCTTTCCACATCTGTGCTGGGCACCAGGGATATCGACAAGCCCATCTGCAGTAGTCACTGCTTCCAGAGAGCCATCAGGCAAGAGATTAGAAAGCACTTAAGTCTTAGCAAGCCATGTCCCAGGGCCTTCCCAAGCCCGGCACGGAGAGCTGCGGCTGAGCCTCGGGTAAGGACACACATTCCAGGGCATTCCAGGGAAGGTGACTCTTGTCTACATTGCATCTGAGAGAAGAAGTCGAGGTTGTCCAGAAGAAAGGGTGGAAGAGAGTCCTAGGCAAGAGGAACAGCATGTGAGAAGGCGCAGAATACAGAGCACGTAGGAGGGGAAGAATTCAGAGAGGAGGAGGCTGGAGGGATGGGCAGGGGCTAGACTGTCCATGTTAGACTGAGCCAGTCACTGAAACCCAGCAAGTGTGGGGGATGAGATGGGAGTGGGTGACGGGAGGCTGACAAACCAGCCAGGAGGCAGTGATAGGCCTCCAGAGGAGAGATGATAAAGATATGCTGCAAGGTACAATTTCAGCTAAGACCTAAAAGATAAGATCGGGCCAACCCCAGTAAGGCCAGAGAGAAGAATATTTTAGAGCGAGAAACATAACATGCAAAGTCCCCAAGGAAGAAATATGCATGGCTGTTTAGAGAAATGGAAAGGGAGGGAGCGAGGGAGGAGTGGAAAATGTAAGCCCTGTGGGATCTAAGAGGCAGGCAGAGAAGACGTGGGCCTGTCAAGGAGGCACGTGCCAGTACATCCTCACAGGAAGGCTTTGGAGCTTTTTTTCACTGTTCTTACAATGTTATCTTTATTTTCCCAAATTATGTTTGTGGAGGTAAAGCAGGTTTGCATCTTTGTATCTGCTCCGGGGATTTTAACAGTCAATTTGCATGATCATACTGACTTTGTTTTTAGAACTTCTCCCCGATTATCATGCAGGAGTGGACTGAAGGGAGCAAGATCAGAAGCAGAGAGAGAAGGCAGCGAGGTAACCTGACAAGAATAACAATGCCTGGGGTTAGGGTGATGACGGTCAAGGACAGGTAGGGTGGCAAGGGAAGGAGAGAGCCCCTTCTCATTGGCAAGGCCCCTGAAGTGCAGGCGCGCCGTGTGCTGAGATGGGAAGGCAAGAAATGAGCGCAGTTATATTTGGGGGTGGGGCATGGGCAACACGAAAGTCAGGAGGTCTCCTTTGAATGTTTTGTGTTTGTGACTTTACGTATCTTAGTGGGGACTCGGAGCAGGTGGTTGACACAGTTTCCCTTCTGGCTAGAGACACGAAGCTGAGTGTTTTTAACATAGAGATGACATTTGAAATGTGGGCGGGGAGTTATCTAGAGTGGGACAAAGAAAAGGGAAATTCAGGACCCAATATTGGGGTCCCAATTTGCAAAAAAGAGGGAAAAATTGAGCAATGTTCTGTGAGACTGAATTAACAGAGAATGTGTTTTTGGAGGAGCTGAAGCAGAGCGGGAAAGGTGATGGGTGTGTTTTAAGAAGAAAAAATCGGGGGTCTGGTGGCACAAGAGGTTAAGTCTCAACACTGTGAAACATCCACAGCCACTGAAGCATGAGTTCGATCCCAGCCAGGGAGGGGACCCACCTGGCACAGCAGACCTCTCCTGCCTCCCCTGCAGCTCCCCTCAGCAGTGTGTTTCAGTAGATCTGCCTGTTCCGCTCCCCACTCTGTCTCTGGTGAGTCCTCTCAACCTCCATACCTCTGACCTGCACCCCAGCTCTTGTATGCAGATGTAAATAAATCTTTAACAACAACAAAAAAGTGTCCTGGTTTTGCAGAGAGGACGGGTAAACTGAGATCGGGAAGCAGCCCTTGCTTTTCCCTTCCCGCCCTGAGGACCGCGGCCGCGGTCAGTGCAGCATCTGCCTCTAGTGCGTGGCCTGTGAACACAGCCGAGTGAGTGGACTGAGGCTGGAGTCCGGAGCGACCACACAGAACAGCTCTGGCTTTCAATCACTCGCCCTGCCCCTCGTCGCCTCCTCCGTGACAGTCACGGCTCGTCAACTGCTGCCTTATTGAACATGCACTCGGCTTTGGAACCTCTGCTCTACGCAGGCAACCAAGTCATTGGGCATGTCTTGCAAATGGAAATCTGTTGCCCTCTGGCACAGACTGAAGATTCAGACAGGACTTTATATGGGTGATTCCTCCATGGAGCCTGGAGGGCAACTTCAGGGTTAACCGTAGACCCTGCAAGAGGAGTCCTATTTACATGGGGCTTGAAGGAGCGATGGCTAAGGTGCCGCAGAGTCCCTGCGGGCACCTTCAGATGGGGGTTCTTGGGAGCTCACAGCTACTCCGCGCACAAAGAGAAAATTCCAGCCCAGCGTGAGTGGATATGAGTAAACTAAACTTCCTGAAAGCTCCCTGCCATGCATTTCTTCTCCCTCTTATCTTCACTGGCCTCCTGAAATGCCTTATCTGCAAAAGCACGATTCTGCTCTAAATCTCTGTCTATGAACACAATTACCATTTCTGCTCCTTGCACAAGGTAGAAATGAATCACTGCATGGAAGACATTAACTTATCCACCCAGCTATAGGCGGCCTGACTTCACCTCCAAGTGAGGCGCTCCCCCACACAAGGGAAAAGCAGAAGGTTTTATTCCTAGCTCAATGTGCTTAGCATAATGGCGAGACATCTGCTGCAGACGAATCTTGGGCCTTTGGAGCCTGAATACTTACATGTATTCCTCTCTGCCCCCTGGAGTCTCACGGGCCCATGTGCGGACTTTCCACCTTATGAGCTGATGACTTGCTGGTGCAGCTCTCAGATGAGGCTCCTACAGTTGAATTGCAGGGGAAGAGGCAGGTAACTCACCATCAGGAGTCTCTCTCTCAATAGCCTCCATCCCCTCTCACTTTTGTAAATTGCTTCAGCAAACATGCACTGTGGCCAGATTCACTGCCATTTTCCAGAACAGAATCTAGCAGGATGGCCAGAAATAAGATGCAGTCTCTTCCCCAGCTGGGCTCAGAAGTCCCCTGCATTGCTCCAAAGCAACATGCAAAACGCCGTGTGTCTGGGCCCAGGTGTATGGCATCCCCAGCAGTGTCTGTAATTTCCATCAGATTCTGGAATCAAGCACGTTCGAGGTCAGTGTGACTCGAGAGGCAGCTGGAGCTCCCTCACCTTCACCCCAGTCACAAACAGACCCATTGCCAAGGCTTGCCTGTTTTTCTCCCTAATTGTTCTAGATCTAGTCCTTGCTCCAACTGCCCTTCTCTCATTGGGCAGCTAGAAGAGCCTCCTTGCTATCTCCCCAGGGTATCCTGACTCCCTGCAATTTGTTCTCCAAATAGAAACTAAGGCATACATTTAAATTGCTAACCTGGTCACTTCAATCCTTTGTTTAAACCTTTGTGTGCCCCTGAGCTTCGGTGGCAAGCAAGACATGTGTAGCGGCAGGAAGGGGCACAGGGCAAGATCGGGATGGTTCTAGCAGATAAAGGAAGTAAAGGAAGGAGTCTTGGAGCCCTCAGTGGCTTTTATGCTTTTATTCACAGAGGTGGCCAGGTACATGGCAGGCATGGGTGTCGGGGGGGCCAGGAGGCTGGCAGGCCTCCCAGCCCCTGGCACATCTCCCCCTGTCGGCTGCTTTGCTACTGCTGCTGCTGCTGCTCGCATTGGTACTGTTGGTCCTGTTGGTCCTGGCATCCTCAAGACGCCACCCATATAAGCCCGTGTCCAAACTCAGGTGCGCCCATTTGCGCATGCCCACCTAGGCATGCACGCAGCACCACAGGTGTCCATCTTTATACCAGTGGCAGGAAGGTGGAAAGACCTGATAGTTCTCTGACCCTACAACATGCTAACATGATCGTTGGCAATACAACCACCTCACTACCTGCTTCCTCTGCTCTCATCAGAGTTCTTTCAAGTTTCTACTCTCCCTTTGCCCTCCTGCCAGGGGGCTTGTGGCCTCTGCCTTTGCCCACTTGTACTGTAACTATCACTTCTCCTAGCTCCTTTCCCTGACCTGTCTCACCAGGTCAAAACCCCTGTTGTCAAAACCTCATAGCTCCAGAAGCTTCCTTAGTGTAGGGTCAGAGACAGTTGTCAGGTTTTTTCGCCCTCCTGCCATTGGTGTTGATGATAGACACCTACAGTCCTGCATGTGTGCCTGATGGTGAACCCTCAAGTAGGGTGTGGGCAAGCACAGGTGGGCTCACCTGGGATAAGACACAGGGTATATAAGGACGGCATCACGAGACTGCCAGGAGAGCAACAGGAATAGAACAAAAAGGAGAGCAGAAGCAGAAGCAAGAGAAGGAGAGGACAGAGAGTGAGATGCACTGGGGGCTGGGAGGCCTGCCAGCCTCCTGGCCCCCCGGTCCCCCTGCCTGCCGTGTACCTGGTCGCCTCTGATATAAAGAGCAATAAAACCCTAAAAAGGCCACTGAGGTCTCCAGGTGTCCTCCTTTACCCATCTGCTGGAATCATGGAGAACCTGCTCCACGCCTTGCTGGCACCATACTTAGTCTTGGCCAAAGCTACAATTTTGCAGGCTTAGTAGAGCCCTTTTGCATCTCTCAGTAAAGAGACACTTTAATGAGTCACTTGATTTAATTTCGAAAGCATGTTAGTAATTCACATTAGAGCAAATCCCTGGGATATTTATAACAAAAGCAAATCCCGTATTTAAGCCTAACATAATATTGCAACTCACTGATATCTTGGTCCCCATTACTTCTGATATGGTGAATGTGTTCTAGGAGGGGTACGATTCCACTGTAAAAACACGTGCCTGCTAACCTGGCTCTAAAGAGAAGCATGAAGCCACTGAGACTGTCACCAAGTGACTTTCAAGGGTGAATTCTAACCTGTCTCGTTACCCAGTGACTTTCTGAAGCCTGCACAAGAGGAGGGTTTGGCGCTCTTGTTTCTGGGCCTTCAAGAGGAGGAGCCAACCTTGAGCCACAGAGCCACAGTCTGGGCTCCAGAACTCACCCCATCCTGTGGCAACCCCTAGGTGAAATACCCCATCCTTACTTCCTAGAGGAGGAAGCTGAGAGTCAGATCAGGAAGTGGTTTGTTCAGTGTCCCCAGCACCTCGGTGTCAGAGCTGCGTTTCAAATACAGGTCCCGGGACCTGGTCCACGCTCCTTTGGAGCCGTCTTACTAACTGTTCACTTCTTCCAACTTTGCCGGCAAATCTGGCCCCAGGTGAAATGCAAACGTGTTTAGGGAACAGGAAATGCCCTCGTTGCATCCTGACCTCAGGGAACGGCTGGCCAGCTCAGGTCGGCTCGCCAGTAACACCTGCGCGTCTGCTTGTGCTCCAGTACTCTGGAGCCACTGAGAACTTGGCTGCTGGCACTGACCTCCAACCTCCCAGACAGGGGCCTATGTGGAGAGACGGTCATAAAGGAGGGAAATAATAAAAGTCATTTTAGAATGATGGAGAGACGTAATTAATGTTATTGATGATGAAAAGTCTCTGTCGCTGACACAGATGACTCAGCGTGAGCTGGATGTTGAAGCTACATGCAGTCTGTTGTTGCCCAAGTACTTAACAAAAAAAGAAAGCAAGCAAATACTTGTTCAGTGCATACAAATTTCTAGGTTGAGACCATCATGTAAAAAGCAAAAAAATAAAAGCAGGCTGTGCGCTATGGTTCCAGGGCCGTATGCATGTACACACACATATGTGTGCACACTCAAACTTACGCACAATTCTGTACTCGTCATCTCTGTGTAAGAGTTTTATTTCTCCTTTAAGAGTTTTTATTTTAAAAGCATTTAATATAAACTCTATCTTCTTAGCAAATTTTAAGTATGTAATATAGTAATATTAACTATAGAAGCTATTTTTAATGCCAGATCAACCGAAACACACTGCTGAGGGGAGCAGCAGGGAGGCAGGAGAGGTCTGCTGAGCCATGTGGGTCCCTTCCCTGGCTGGAGATCGAACTCAGGCTGCAGTGGCTAGTGACAGCTTGAAAGCACTGAAACTTAACTCCTGTCTCACCAGGGAGGCTCCGAGCACCATTTTCATTCTCACTTGCTGGCAGAGCATTGGAAAGGAACTTAGCATTCAGGTCTTCCATCACTCAACTCCACCTTCCTTTCCAAGGTCACCAGCTCTAGCCCCTTCTCTAAATATCCAAATCCTCCTGTCAGGATCATTGCCCACCTTGGTCTTGGAATGAGAAGTGCAGATTATGAAGGGCACGACCTGTTTGAAGACCAGAAGAAGTTCAATAGGCCCCCCCAATTTTAGTTCACAATGCCTCTCTTCTAACATGGCACGCCCACATCTGGCACACGAATCCTCTCCAGATAGTTCAGTGCTTCTCCTGTGTCCTGGGCACCTCAATCCGACATCCCGGGCAGAATTCAGCGTCATTCAAGGTACCCCCTTACTCCCCCCTTCCTCAAAAGCTCAAAAAAACATTTCCACATGACTCACTGGCCACGTGACAGTATCTGAACAGCAGAGCCACGGGACTCTGACAGCAGCATCCTCATTTTGCACCTCTCCATGCTTCATATATTGCATTCAACAAAGTTGGTGAATATAGTGCTGTTAACTGCAGTGCTGTGTTTAATGCAAGCTACCCCCTCGAGTGTTTCTACAAGGCATCTGTGAGGACTGCTGTTCACCACAAACGTGCCCCATCCCACGTGACGGCTGGCACCTCTCGAACACAGAAGCAAGCTGATCATGTGATAACACAAAGATTTTACCAGATTGCAAGGGGAGCGTGAGGAAAACTAGGTTCTAGACTAATAACACAGATGAGCCAAATTATTTAGAAGTTAAAAATTATATACGATGATCACTGATAGAGCATCAGGCATGCAAGGACAGCTCAAGTGATCTGTTTCCTGTCACAAAGGCATCATCTGGCCCTTCCTTAGTCTTGGCCCTTCGAAATTCATGCTGACGGAATAACAGCTGCAGCTTTGGTGCCGTGCCTTGTGTACATGCTTGCTAATCCCTTTGACTGGGATCGTATTAAATCTCCTCTATAGTCCAATGAGGAGGGAATTACCATTTTATTCCCATACTGTAACCCCACTTGGGGATTAAGCTTTAGAGTGCAGAGTGACACAATAATTTAACTGTTTTATTTTTTATAAAGCTAATGTTGGTTGACAACACTGTATATGATTTAGAGGTATAGGATTACACTCTCCAGATATGTGCTACCACACCACGCTCACCGCCAAGGCCCCCATCATCCTCCATCATCATCCATTGCTCCCCCAACTTCTCACCACAACCTCAACCTGCAGTAGTCTCAGTTCTTCAGTCAGATGTCTAGGGTCTGTTTTTTCATGTTCCTCATATGAGTAGAATCATCTGGCATTTGTCTTTCGTTTTCTCATTTACTTCCTTGGCATCATCCCCTCCAGTCTGAGCCATGATATTGCAAAAGAGTTCATCTTTTTGATAGCGAAGTGGTATCCTCTCATGCATACACCACAGCTTCGTAATCCACTTATCTGTCCTTGGGCACTTTGGTCGTTTCCACAGCTTCCTTTGTAAATACTAGCATCCATGTGAAGAAAATCCCAATACTGCTTCAAACATTCCAGATAGTTAAAACTTAAATTTGTGAACACCTTCCTATAAAATGAATATTACCCTATAAAGCAAAATATTATCAAAATACTTTCTATCAAAAAATAGAAAAGAAAGTCACAGACTCTCAGTACAGAATATCTATATAAGCTATAATTAAGAGAGTGGGCTGCTTAATCCATGCTGTTAAAAAAACAGTAGCACATCAGGAGCAAGGGCCAATTAGTCAAGGAATGCAAGTCTACTTCCTTTCATCTACTGGCCCAGAATACTATCACACAAGAGAAGTAGATCAGGACAGGATTTGCCTGCTACATTCCTGCATTGCACCTTACTCAGCAGCTTAATCTATTATCAATCGTTCTAAATACTTTTTCATTGTTTTTCAGGAACATTTACAAGTTTTTTTGGCTCTGAATCCACCCTGTTTTTCCCCTTCTAAAATACATAAATGGCTTTGGCAACCCTTAATCTATTGAAATGTCTATCTCCACAGAGTGCCTTGCCATTATAGATGCAGAAAAAACCCTCACTGCCAATGTTTAATGGAGGTGACCAATTACAGAACAGTACAACATAACCTTTCCCATCTATGAATTTGAATTATAAAGCCAAAAATCCTTTTACTGGAAAAATTTTCTGAAACATTCCTTGAGTTCTGAAATCATCCCAACTCAGTGTCAGAGTTATGATTATCTAGCATTGTGTAACAAAACAACCCCAAATAGTACAAGCATTTATTATTGTTTCTCTTGGCCCTACGGGGTTGACCTGGCTCAGTGGGACAGCTCTCCCGCAGTCTCTAGAGTGGTCATAGCTGGTTAACAGGTGACCTACACTGACCCAAAGTCTCCCCTGGACTACAGGTACAAGGTAGTCCACTCGCATGGCCGGCCATTGATCTGGGCTATTGGCAGGGATATTAGTGGGTCGGTTCCCCAAAACATCCTTTGCAATTCAAAAGTCAGTGTCATCATAGAGGCAAACCCCGGGCCTCTCCAAAGCCCAGCAGCCAACGTCTCATTGGAGCAGCCCACTGTAACCCCATTATATGCTCCACAACAAGAAACACACCACAAGGCACCCTTTATGCTCATGGAGGAAGCCGATGCCATTTAGAAGCCTGGCTCTGGTGTAGGCAAAGACCTCTGGCCTCCATCTGGGCCTTCCTTGGAGCTTCTCTGACAACTCAGCTTTGAGTTGGGATACCTGGGTCCCCAACTGAGAGCCTTGGGCTTCTTTCTGAACATCTTTAAAATGGACTCAGCATTATCCATCTTGCAGAATTACAGTGTGATTCGCGAGATTGCTGTGTGAAGCTTTGAACACTTCGAACACTGCCTGCGCTGTGGGGGTGCAGAACAGCAGCTGTCATCGCTGCCACTCAAAGCCTTGCTGTTTTGCAGTGAAAAGAAAGGTTGCAGCGGGGGAGGGGATGAAACGATTTTGGCATTTTGAACACCTGTAGCCTAAGATGCTCTCTGTGCATACGTGTCTACACTGCAGGGAAGTATGGCACTGTGTGAACAGTAGGCGTGAGTATAGACGCATGCTGATAATCCCAACGACAGCCTCCATTCTTCCTCACCACCCCACTTTGCTGAGCAACTGTGGATGGCGGTATTAGCCTGAGCAAGCCCAGACATGCTCACGAAGTGACGACAGAGGCTGAAGACAGCAAACCCATGATGCAAGGATGTTTCAAGACACCACTATGCCAGGTCTGCAACAACCTATGGGCCCAAGTCGACTCTCACCTGCCAGGACGAAAAGGGCCTCACTAAAACACGCTCAAGGAACCAGCTGACTGGTGTCAAGTGGTCCCGAGAAGAAGCAGATGGAACCAGGGTAGCTCCTGAGGCTCATCAGCTCTAATCTTCCTGCCCAGCCACCTCACCCATGTCTGCACAGTAGAGGTCAAGGACAGGCCTGCGGACGCTGCTTGTTACCTGGCAGCAGCCCCAGTTCTCTCTCCCCCACTGTTGCTGGAGCAGGTCATTGCAACCTTCTTGTCCTCCTCCCTCCGGGGGCAATGGTGGACATGCAAATCCTTGCTCTAAAAAGGGGAGGGAAGGAGCCTCCCTCGTGGTGCAAGGGTTTAAGTCTCAGCACAGTGAAGCTATCCACAGCCACTGCAGCACAGGTTCGATCCCAACCAGGGATTTGACCCACACGGCACAGCAGACCTCTCCTGTCTCCCTAGTTCCCCCCCTCAGCAGTGTATTTCAGTAGAGCCACCTGTCCTTCTCCCCACTCTGTCTCTGGTGAATCCTCTCACCCTCCACACCTCTGACCTACACCCCAGCTCTCTTATGCATAAATAAATATAAGTCTTTAAAAAAATAAAAGGGGGAGGGAAGAGAATGGGGTGGGCCGGGAGAGCACCACAGCAGAGGACATGTGTTTTGGCAGTGGGAGGACTGCCATGGCCACGCCTGCAGTGGAGACCCTGCGTTGCCAAGCATCAGCAACTGCGTAAAACAATGGACTTCATTCCTAAAGCCATTGATGTCAAAACTCTCAAACAAAATCAGAAGTCTCCATGTTCAGCTTGGAAGCAGAGCTTATGGAACACAGGCCACTCAACAAAGACTTTCAGAGGCTCCCAGAGGCTCACCCGTAAATTCCAAAATCTTTCGCTGGACACTCAAAGTTCTTCCAAGATTTGAGCACCTCTAGCTCCTCCGCTGTCTACCTTCTGTGTTGTCCTAGGGCTGTTTCTGCAGGAATCGCATCTTGACTACTCAACTGTGAGCTTCTTCAGGGCAGGGATTAGGAGTTAGCCCGCATTTCTCAGAAAGCTGGGCTCACGGCAAATGCTTAGCGTATTTTTGACTTGGTGCTGAGATAAAGCATGGAACAGCCCTGACACATGGTGACAGCAACGTCTCTGTGATGAAACCACCCTGGACCTGGAGCCCGAAGACCTTGGCATTGACTCTGTTTCTTGCCACTGAGTGACCTTGGGACCATCATTTATTCTCCCGAGTATCACTATTCCCAAGGGTAGATGGAAGTGATTACATCAACTGGTCTAATTAGGAGGGGAAAATGAATTGCAAAGAGAAAGGAAAACAATGCAAAGAGAAGGCCACTTGATTATCATTCAAACCTCAGCCTTCGAAGACCGGGGCGGCTACCCGCAGACCCGTGTCAAAGCGGAGTTTATCAGTTTTCCTCTCCACTCAAGTCCATGAAGCAAGTTTGCCTGCGTAAAACCAAAGTTGCAATTTCATTTCAACAAATCCTGACGTGTAAAACTAGAGGCAGCCTCCCTGAGGGGAGACTTTAGATGAGACCCATTTAGTGGTTGCTTCCGCTAGAAGCCTCGTGCTTCTTCCCAGCCATGCCCACAGGAGCCCCCGAGCTAGCCACTGAGAACCAGACCCTACACAAAATCTCTCAGGAGGGAGGAGGTGAGGGCCGCCATCTTGGAGACACCCAGCTGTGCCTGGCTGCTCAGGTGACCTGGGCACCCTCAGTGGATGGCCCCGGGCTGTGGAGACACAGAGGGCTCCACGACCAGTGTCCAACGGGAGGAGCTTTTACTAAGGGCACAACCAGCCAAGAAGTGCCCACGTCTCCATAACCAATACAGTGTGGCATCACTGTGGAAATGGAGATCTGGAGGACTCTTTGGACTGTAAAATCCAGCTCACCACAATCCAAACCTCTCCCTCCACTGGGGACCCCACAAAGGAGAAATCCTCTGTCTCACCAGGGAGACTGTGATTGCTCTGGGGAGACTGCAGGTGCTGAGAAAGGAGGAGGAGGCTCAGGAGTGGAGTGGGGAGCCCCGCCTTCTGCCCTGGGGTGCTTTCCATTCGGTTTTGCAGGTACCTGGTTGAAAGCGGTTTCATTCCCTCCTGCAGCCTCCTCTTAACTGCCCCTGAAGTCCCTGCCAGCAAAAGAAGGGGTGATCCAAAAGAGTCTGGTCATCTTGTTTAATGGCCATTCAGTCACAAACCTCAAATATCACAATGCACCCCACCCCCAACCCCACCCAGCCCAGTTGGCCTTGCTGCTCCAGTTGTCCTTGGCCTGGCCAGGAAGCTAAAGAAGAGGTTGCTTCTTGGGGGCAGTGGGGCTGGAGACCCCAGTTAGTTAACATTGGCTTTGACTTAAGTTAGCCTGAAATTCTTGCAGTCAGTATTTCAAGCTTCAGTATGGTTTCCTCTATGAGGCCAGAGAAAGCAATGCCGGGGAAGATCCCATCTTAGGAACCATCTGACCTCATGTCCATGTTTAGTAATTATTGCATCTTTGTATTGAGGAGTTGCTGGCTTGCAACACCTCTGTGATTTAGGGATACAGGTTCATACCTCTTCAGATGGGGGTCACCACACCACACCCAGCCCCATCATCTCCCACCAGAGTTCACTGGGCCCCATTCCAGCTTTATCCTCTGGTGGCCTCAATTCTGTGGTCATATTTCTAGGGTTTAATTTGTCCATTTACTTATTTTGCTTCTTTTTGAAAAATCATCCTTCATAGTCATACAATGTACGATTTCCCTGTGAAGTTCCCACCGCCCATCCACCTGTGCACCAACACCATAGTCCCTTGTGCTCTTCCCACCCTGTCCTCAGCTTTCTCCCTCCTCCTCCCCTACAGAATGGCTTTGATCTATGTTGCCTGATTATTTGATTTTTACTTATTATAGTTACTTTATTCCTCTGATCCTTTACTCAGGTCCTCTACATTCCTCCTATAAGTTCCTCTACACTCCTCCTAAACCATTCGATATTTTTCTTTTCCTTTCTGGCTTATTTCACTGAGCATAATCCCTTCCAGCTCCATCCATGTTCCTGAGAATGGAATGAGTTTATCTTTTTTGATTGCTGGGTAATATCCCATTGTGTAAATATACCACAGGCTTCTTTATGCTCTATATGTGGGTGAAATCACTCTGTATTTGTCTTCCTTTCTGACTTGCTTCACTCTCTCCGGTTCCATCCATGTTGTATAAAATGTCAGGAGTTCATCATTTTTATTGTTGAGTGGCTGTCCAACAGTCTTGCTCCAAAGATAAAGCAGTGACCCAAGATGGCTAATGAACTTTCCCAAGTTCATCCAGCAAATTAGCAGCTGAGTAAACACAAAAAACCAAGTTCCCACCACTCCCAGTTAAGCCCAGTGCCTGATGGCTGCACTCAACTCCCCAGATGCTTAGTCATATCTCAGCAAAGATTGTTGGCCCCAGAACCACCTCCCTGAGCTTGCCACTAGAAGGAAAGCACTGAGGAGGATGCGATCTCCACTCTGAATCTAGACAGAGAGACAAGCAAAGGTAACCTCTGGAATCAGTGCTTCAGGGGAGGTTTGTCCCAAGTGCTGGGGAGACCAGCAGAAAGAAACCCCTTCAGGACACTGGCTAGAGGGATCTCACCAAGAAGAAGCCACTGGGTGTGATGTGACAAGGGGATAAAGGAATGTATGTGCCTTAAGTCGTACTCTAAGACCCCCGAGAAGGTTCTAGATTCTAGCCTGTCTTCAGGGACAGAGCAGTGGGAGATGCTAGGTGGTGGGTGGACCTGGCCATCATGGCGGCAGACAGGCCTTGTGTAGCAGGTGGTGGGCGGTGTGCCCTTGGCTAGGCTGCTGTGGTGAGCACAACCTGGGTAGCTCAGGCTTCAGAAAGGCAGTATCAGGCCATCCTGGGGCTTGGAAGGCCCAGATCCAGTGTCCACGGGGTTGGGTCCTTTAGAGGACTGTGGGAAAGTTTCATGCCATGCCTCCCCCTAGCAGCTGGGAGCTTGGTGGCAATCCAAGTGCAGATATGAGAGTTAGGAATGCCAGCAAGAATGAGACTTTCCTGCCACAGGGTTTCAAGGGATCTGCTAAGGGAGCAGCGGCCTGCTGCGAGTTTGAGAAAGATGCCCCCTCCACTCTGCCCCTCAGCACTGGGCTTGCACGTCCTCCCCCTACCTGGCCTCGACTCTGCTCTGTCCCCTCCCGTAGGTCCCCAGCCAACCACCTCCCGCCTTGGTACGTGGGGTCTTTGCCCACTGGTAAGTTTCCTCCTGGCCTCTGTTCCATCTCAGCACTTGGCTTGTTCCACCTCCTCTCAGCCCCTCCCACCTGCCCGATGACGTGCACCCAACCTTGGCAAATCCAGCCTTCCTTTCAATCAAAGAAAACAGGAGAAATTTGGATAATCAGCCAGCAGTCAAGGTCTTGTTGCTCCGTGTACCGACTGAAGATCAACAAACAGAGCTCAAGGCATCTTCAAAAAAATGTCAGCTCCCGGCAATGTCTTGCAATAATAATTGGGTCTCCACGGGGTGGGGAAGAGTTGTGTCCGTCATCTCCCCCTTCACAGCTGGCTATTCTTGGTGGAAAAATTGAAGGGACGCCTATCACGGCCGATGCTGGCCCACTTAAAACTTCTATTATGAAACCAAGTTGCATAAGCTGTAAGAGAAAATAAGTTATATTCTCAGGAACAAATTCTAGTGAATCAGCTCATTTTAGCCTCACATCTTCATCTGTCTCTGAAGTGGCTTATTTAAATTTTAATAGAAAACGTTCGATGCGGGGCTCAAATGGAGGGAATGAAAATAACACTGTTTATCCCCAAGATAAAATTGTGTCGGGAGCAAAACAAAAAGAGAGAGAGAGAGAAATATAATGCTAATTTCTTGAAAACAAACCTCCTATGTCCCACTTCGTAGGGACTGGACAAAGCAATAGAAAGTCTATTGTACGGAACAAAAGCAGCAGTGGTACATTTAGAGCCTCCCTGTCCCCTTTTATGTGGCTTTAAAAAAAATCAAAGAAAAATTCTCCTTTGGGGGAACGTGAGAAAAGCTTGCAAAACAAGGCTCTGCCTTGTCATGAGGTAGGTTGCAGGGGTAAAGAAATGGGGTTGCAGCAGATTTTCTTGTGAGCTTGGAAGAAAGATCAAGACATGGGTTCAGGGCATCCCTGGTGGTGCAGCGGGTTGAGCACTGCACCGTGCAGCTTCCACAGCCACTGCAACGCGAGTTCGATCCGCGGCCGGGGTGGGGACCCACATGGCACAGCAGACCTCTCCTGTCTCCTGCTCCTCCCCTCAGCAGTGTGTTTCGATCAGTCTGTCTGTTCTGTTCCCCACTCTGTCTCTGGTGAACCCTCTCACCCCACCTTCCTCTGGCCTGTACCCCAGTTCTTGTGTGCATAAATAAATAAATCTTAAAAAAATAAGACATGGGTTCAAAGGCCAAGCTGTGTGACCTCGGCCACGTCCCTGAACAGGGCACGAGGACAGACCGTCCCTCGGACAGAAGGTCACTCGCAGATGCTCTCGTGACAAGGATACCAGCAATTTCTGGGCCCACCACCGTCTAGGCCAGCGCTCGCCACGGCCCTCGTGTGGTCCACACTGGAGCTGACAAACTGCAGCCCAGGCCGGGTCTGGCAGCTGCCTGGGGTGGAGGCGGCCCAGCCAGCCCTCGCAGAGCCTGTCTGCCTGTGCTCGCTCCACCCTCGCGCACCGCACTGGTCTGGGCAGGTGCAGGAATGGCTGGGATGGGAAGCCAAGAGCGTTCACTGCCCGGCCTGTGGCTGAGGAAGGCCCAACCCGCCCCCCGCAGTGACGGACCAGGAGTCCTCGCAGGCGAACCTGGCCAGCTTCAGCCGGTGTCTGCTCGTTCTGTGAGTTCTGTCTGCAAGTTCCCTCTCCGTGGCCAAGCGGCTGCCCCGTGCCAGCCTCTGGCTGACATTAGTCTCTAAGAAGGCCCGGCAGCCACTCTGTCCGTCCCATCTCACGCACACGCACATCTATTCTCCAGCTGGCAGCCAGGTGAGCTCCTGAAACGTAGCTCATGCCAGCCCCAGGGCCGCTCGGGCTCCCACTGCTTCTCGACGAGAAAGCCCCGACAGCCCAGCAGGCCCGGACCCGCCTCCTCAGGCCCTGGACCTGGGGTGCCCTCCCCTAGCCGTCAGGGTCGCCACAGCCTTCCTCCTGCCTCCCGATCGATAGTGCCTCGGGCCCCCACGTGGGTTGTCTCCTGGGGACGGAACGGGCTTCTCACATCCCTCGTCCTCGCCTGGACAAGCCCTGCTCACCTTGCACCCTGGCTGCCGCCGCCCAGGCCCAGCTGTGCTCACCTTCGACCCCGCCCCTGCAGGCCTGAGGAATGTCTCCCGGTTGACACACTCATCACCTGGATCGTGACTGGAACTAAGGACTCAGCCTCATGCTAAGGCTGTGTATTTACTGTCTCCCATGCGTGCGCTCTCAAGGGCAGGGAAAGCCAAGCCATGGCCACGTCTGCCCTCCTGAGCATGCCTGCTGCCTTGTGCAGGTCGGACGGGGCCACCTCTGCCGTCCTGAGCATGCCCGCTGCCTTGCGCAGGGCAGACGGGGCACCTCTGCTCTCCAGCATGCCCGCTGCCTTGCGCAGGACAGACAGGGCCACCTCTGCTCTCCTGAGCATGCCCGCTGCCTTGCGCAGGGCAGACGGGGCCACCTCTGCCATCCTGAGCATGCCCGCTGCCTTGCGCAGGGCAGACGGGACCACCTCTGCTCTCCAGCATGCCCGCTGCCTTGCGCAGGGCAGACGGGGCCACCTCTGCTCTCTGGCACATGCCCGCTGCCTTGCGCAGGCCAGACGGGGCCACCTCTGCTCTCCAGCATGCCCGCTGCCTTGCGCAGGGCAGACGGGGCCACCTCTGCTCTCCAGCATGCCCGCTGCCTTGCGCAGGCCAGACGGGGCCACCTCTGCTCTCCAGCATGCCCGCTGCCTTGCGCAGGCCAGACGGGGCCACCTCTGCTCTCCAGCATGCCCTCTGCCTTGCGCAGGGCAGACGGGGCCACCTCTGCTCTCCAGCATGCCCGCTGCCTTGCGCAGGGCAGACGGGGCCACCTCTGCTCTCCAGCATGCCCGCTGCCTTGCGAAGGGCAGATGGGGCCACCTCTGCTCTCGGCTGTGCCCGCTGCCTTGCACGGGGCAGACGGGGCCATGGTTGGGAATGGACGTCACCACCAGGCTGCCTGAATTGAAAACCCTCCAATGTGTGGCCAAACCTTGTCACCTCTTTGTGCCTTCATCTCTGCACCTGTAAAAATGGAAAGATGAAGTCATGCATGATTGTATTTCAAGGGTGTTTGGAGCATTAGATTGTTTAGTATACAAGAAACACAACAGGTTTGTGTTTGCTGTTCTGACTAGAGGAGGCTCTCGCCAAAAACAAAACGCAGGAATAATTAATTTTCTCCTCCTCCCCTAAGAGAGCACACTTTAGGAGTACACTATTAATCCGAAGCCCATATCCACGTTCCATGAACTTTCCCCACACATCACCTGTGCCGTGCCTCCTGCTTGTTTTTGAAATGCTGTTCTCTCATCAGCCCCAGTCTAGCCAGTGAATTCTAGTCACTGATCACAACCCTTTGCTAATACAACTTCCCCCTGGAGCTAATTGTTCCTCTTGTCCCAGAACTACCAAGAGAAATTAACATTCTTTTCACTTGTGTTACAATGAGATGGTTTGGGTGAATGGACGGACAAATGGATGGATGGGCAGGACAGTGGGAGAATGAGTTAGAATGAGAGAGAGAGGGAAAGACATGGAGATAATGTATGTATTTCTATATTCCATGATTTTAGTCATTTGTCCCTGCACAGGGACCATGGAGATCAAAATGAATTGCTACCACCTCAACACTCCCCACCTCGATATAGCACTCACACTATTTTACTTGGATGTTTTAGTAACCTACTGGTAGCTAGAAAATTTTAAACGATGATATCAGACCCAGACCATATCTTACCCTGCAACTGTCCAAAGAGCTTATGGTACACAGAAAATGCAGCAATTTGTTACCAGTGGTTGAATCATTTCTGTGTCATCAGTGTTGACTGATTCACAATAGGTTTTTGGGAAATTACCTGTGGAACTGCACTGAAATAAAGAGACACCTTTAGCATCATTCTCTTGCTTTCTGAATTTAATACTCAAGCAGCAAAATAGCCAATGCAAAAGGTCGAGGAGTGTGACTCTGAGCCAGAGGTACTGGCGACAAGGACACTGAAGGTCAGTGAGGTCTCGACTTGGAGAATCACTGGGGAAATGGACAGAGCCTTCCGGCTAGAGAGGAAGGTGGGATTTTCAGAGCGCCCTCCAAGGTCCAGTAGAAACCCTGGTTCCTGGGCATCTGAGGGCTTGCCCTTTGGGCAGCTATCATGATATATCACAGCACTCCCCATGGGGCCGTTTGCTTCTCCTGGACATGTCCTCCTCACTTCCTGTCCCCATGTTTCAGGGCCCACCAGGTAGCTGAGCATTGAAGATGCAGCAACAAAAGTCCATCGTGTCTGTGAAGGGACTGAAGCCACAAGAGGAGAGAGAGAAGCTGAGGAAAGCCAGAAGCCCAGGGTCACCAAGAGAACAGAAGTCACAGGGTGTGAAAAAAAAAATGGCCATATGCACTACTGGGTAAAAAAACATATTGCAAAAATGTTTGTTCCAAAAATTTTTTGTCCAGGTGTATTTTTATTAGAAATCACATTAACTAGGAGGTTGTCTGTGTCTGTGTGTGTGTATTTGTCAAATTTTTAAAGTTGAGGCCATTGGGATTCACAAAGATAAACAAGAATTTTCTGTTTGATTTTTTTTAACAATAAGTATGACTCTTACTTTTATAAAAGTAAACTTTTCATTTTGGGATAATTTAAATGCACATGTTGAGATAAGCAAAAACACAGATCCCAAGAGCATCCTTTCCCCACTGCCCCCAAGGGAGAACATCTTGCAAAGCTGTAGGAGACATCACAGCCAGGACACCAATGTGAACACAGTCAGGATTCAGAACGTTCTGTCACCTCAGCGATCTCTCCTGCTGTGAATGCCTTAATTTTGCAAATTAAAAAACAAAACAAAACCACAAACATATTTTTCAGGGAAAAATTTAAGAGACCAGAAATCAAAGACTTTTTGAGGTAACATTCATTTACCACACTGTATATGATTTATGGTTACAGGTTCACACCTCTTCAGATGTGTTACCCCACCACACACAACACCAAGGCCCCAATAGTCCTGGACCACCTAACACTGGGTCCCCACCCCCACCCACCCCTCTGAGAACCTCAATTCTGCAGAAATATTTCCATGGTTTGTTTGGCTTAGCTTTGTCAGTACTTTTGTAGCTTTATAATCCACCTGTGAGTGGAATCATTTGGTACTATCAGATGGCAAGTTTTATAATAGTTATGCTTTATAAATGATTACTTTTATCTAAACATAGAGTAAATAAAATATTGACGAAAGTATTCCCACTGGTCATTGATCTACGGGAGTGAGGTTTGGGGAACTCTGGTGACATCTGTCCTTCTATGACTGACCAACATGTGGACACTCTTCTGGGAGTACCAAGAAAAGTGGGAGCGGGGCAAATGCCAAAGGAAGCAGGTGCCCTTTCCTCTCCTTAGCATCAAAGGTGCCAACACCAATTCCACGTGACCAAGTGATGCTCGCAGCCTCTACCCGCAGGACTTGAACCTTGAAGGCATGACTGAGGGCACAGGAGTGATGGAGATAGCTTGTTGAAGAGGCTGACTCGAGAATATGGCATGTGGTGTCCAGTTCAGAGACACCAGAGTGAGCATCCCAGCTGGCTGCTTCTGCGGTGGCCGGTTCCCGTGGTCCAAGATGTCCCATCGATCCTGTGAGACTTCCTACCTAGCATTCCATTTCACTCATTTTCTTTTTGTAAACCAGAACTTCCTTTTGTGACCAGACCAGGAGTGCTGAGAGGTCTGAGTCCCAACTACATACAATTAATTGTGTTTGCATGAACTCTATAATTGTCAGGGCAAGGCCGTCAAATAGGCTGTGTTCGAGTATAGAACCATGTCGTCTGCAATTCCAAAGATCAGAAGCACCTGAAGAATAGAGCTGTTCTCACCAAGACGGGCTTCAACAATCAATCAGTCATTCAGTCATCTTCTAATAACATGTACATTTGCCATAGCTCACCAAGCGAAGGGATAACGTGACCCAATGGACAGAATATGACTGGTGTGTGACATCTTAAAGGCATCCTCTGAACAAACCACACTGGACCTTGGTCATGTATATGATTTGGAACAGATAAAAACTATTTAGAAGCACTGACCCACACTGTGTACATACATATATTCTCAAACTTCTAAATCTATATAATAACAAAATATTTTCAAGGCAAGAAAATGTCCCAAAAGAATGTACCCAGAAATACAACTAGAAGAAATCTGTTTGTCTGCTCTTCTCTTAGTGATTATTTGACTCTTCTAGGTAAACCCTGATAAGCCCAAACTCCAGAAATAACCCCAGAATAAAATCCATAATCTCACACTCGGGGCAGATGACCGCCGCTGTTTCTACCTTACAGCTGTGGAATTTCGGGTTCTGCTGGGTTCTCTAACCTGTCCGAGATGGCACCATACTAGTAGCACTGAGACCCTGCGCTCCATACCCACACCCCATCTCTCTGCCTCTCTAAAGGTAACATGTCTGGATCTGCCTTCTAGTTCACTCCCTCTTTCTTCACATGTGTTCAAAGACATCGAAGGGAGGCAGGTGCATGGTCAGTGTGTGTAACTGCCCGGTGTCCAGCACAGGGCCCATGCCTTTTCCAACTCCACCACTGCATTCGAATTCAATAATTATGGATTTTTTCTATTATTTTATATATTTTTTACCTTCTTTTTAATTTTTATACAGTGTATACTTTCTCCTCTCAGGTGTGGTCCCCATGGAATTCCCATCAATCCAGCAATTCCACTCCTCAGAATTTACTCAGTAATTATGTTTTTATATCCAGAAGTTCCCTTTCTTTTTTTTCCCCAAATCTTCTTGGGCAGGATGGGTGCTCTTTTTCCTGACTATTTTATCCCATCATGAACGCTCGGCTCACGTGTGGCACAGGCTCATGGCGAGTACAATTGAGGCATGGAGGAGGCTTTGCTCTTACCGCACATCAGTGGAGAAGTGAGTAAACTCAGGCAAGGTTTCGTTCATCGTGACTTTTACTGAATGGACATTGAAAGCATAGTGTCACACCGCAAGGGGGTCATAGACTCCTAAAGACTGTAGACCACCGGCCCAGAGGAAATGGAAGCTGGTGCTCACAGGCCTTGATGGATCACACCCACACATGTCCTCGGTGGAGATCAAAGCAAGCAGCAGCCGGGGAGCCTTTGAACAAGAGAAGTTCATGTGACCAAAATGAGTGGGGAGCCGTGCCCAACCTGTCCCCATGTCCCTGATCAAAGACTTGATGGGCCAAATATGCCTACAGATTAGAATTCTATATCTGCTGGGAGAGGTTATAGCACACAAAGTCAACATTTCTAAGAATCTCCTAGTGACTGACAGGAGAAAGGCTTTCAGAAATCTCTTAAGATGTGGGAGTTAAAAGGTGTATAACGCACGATATATAATGCATAGATGCATATATGTGTATACATCTATATAGATGTAGATAACAAGAGAAGAACAAAGGAAAGCTTTGAAAATACATGCTGGAACATAGAGATTATATCTAGAGTGATAGCTATACATCTACATCATATCTCCATTTATGTCTGTATTTTTATCACCAATCCCATCTTTGTTGTGCAATTAGAAATTGTTTTCTGCAGACTTGGCAAGTAATAGGGGATTTGGGGTAGCCCTAAAACATAAAAACCCACAGGATAATTGTTTATTTCCTCTCTCTCTCTCTCTCTGTGTGTGTGTGTGTGTGTCTCTCTCTCTCTGTCTGCACACACACACACATAGAGTTTGGCTTTTCATTTTCTTGGGACATAGAGTCCTCATTTATACTCATTAAAATACGTTAATGAGAACTTTGAGAGCGCCAAATAAGGAAAGTAAAAAGAGGGTAGAGAAAACAGGACACCTCAAGGAAGTCTTCTCATCAATAAGCAAGACAGAGCAGACTTGGGCAAATGCAACATTGTCTGTTGCGGTCACGAGTATATTGTTTGCTCAACCACAGATGTTTACTTCTCCTTCCCTAGCTTCTCCTCGCCCACAGAACAGTCCTTGGGGGTAAAAGTTGGTTTTCAATTCAGTAAAGCTATCTTAAATTTGGACAAAAGGCACAGAGCTGAGCGTGTTAAGAAGCATACACCTCAACATTGTCTTTCTCGTCGTGCCCATGTCCACTCAGGTCAACCACGATCACCCTCTGAGGGTCCTGGGCACAGCCACCTACCACACAGTGCTTGGCACTGGTAAGTGCCCTTCGATATTTGTTCAGTGAACAAATAGGTCAGCCTGACTACCCAAACACAGCTGGGGCTCAGCACATGCCTAGCAGAGAGAGCCACACCCCTTTCTTTAAAAACAACTCAAATCTGCCCATCCTCATCACTAGGATGAATTGCTGTGCTTCCTTCTCTCAAAACATCCCTATTTGGAGAGTCCTCTTACCTCACTCATTTTGGGATTTGCTCATTCCCCCCAGCTCCCTCCTCTGGTTCTGCCATATTCTCCTGTTGTACTCTCACTGCAGCTACTGGGACACCTGTCACCTGACTCTATCTATGCAGCAATAGTTGACATCAGGCCTCTTAGACTGGGCAGCAGATGTGATCCTGTACCTTTAAAGCTTTCCAGAAGGGAAACTTCAGTCATATCAGCCTTCAGTCTCACCCAGGTCTGACATTCCACTCTACCCCACTAGGTTTGCAAGGAGGGACTAGCATAGCCAGAGCTGTGGACTTTGGGGAAGAGTATCCAGAAGGAAAGAATGGACTAAAGGAAAATTAGACCGCAGGCAAAAAGTTAAAAAATATTTGGTCATCCAAGTGAGAAGAAATGAACGTCTTAGCTTAGCATGTAATGGAAAGAGGAAGAGGAAGGGATGAGAGAGAGAGTAGGGGAGGCAAATGGCCTGTAAAAGAGGTTGAATGAGATCCAGTTTCAGTGAGTTCTGATGAACTAGTGACTTGTAAAGCATGAGCTGGATCATAGAAAACAGCCTTTATGGATAAAAGCTAGCCATAAAGATGCCATAAAGATGATAACACAGAAGCTGAGTCCAGTGGCAACACTCAGGCATGGGCAGGAGGAAGATGGGGTTCCTGGTGGGGGATAATGGGCGGGAGCACCCCCTGGGAACCAGAAATGACCTTGGATCTTGTAGTGTCCTTGGATACGTAAGAATGTACAAGTAGCTGCAACCCTATGTTCACTGCCGTGCCATTTCCCATGCCCAAACTATGGAGACAATCTGAGTGCGCTAGAACAATGAAACAGACCAAGGAGATGCAGAATAGATACACAACGGAATACTACTCAGCTATAAATAAGATGAACCCTTACCATTTGTGACACTATGGATGGATGATTTCACTCATGTGCAATGTAAAGAAACAAACAAAGGTCAGAAAAAAACAAAACAAAAACAAGTCCTTGAAATCAGACTGCAAAACTGAGGCTAGCAGAAAGGGAAGATAGGGGGAGAGAGGGAAAAAGAAAAGGCAAGAGAGGAGCCCAATGGATTTTGGTGGTGGACATTCAGGGCTTTGGTGAGCAGATGTGATCCTGTACCTTTAAAACATAAACAGTGTTGTAAATCAATGCCCCATCAACAGAGTTTCCTTGTTAAAGACCGAAGAGTAAGAAATTATGGTAGGTCTCTACTGTTCTTATCTGTCCAGCACTAATTCCCTTCTTTGAAAACAAAGTTCATCTTTCCTGTGGAGATCCAAAGCATTGGGGATCAGTTGACACCTCCTTCTGCTGCTTATCAAGTGAGCAAATGACCCAGATTAACTAAACTGAGATTTCTATGACCCTGAACTCAGTGACTGACTCAGTTTGGCCAACTGACCAAAAAAAAAAAAAATCCAAGTATAACTATTAAAAAAATGAGATTACCAAGGAATTAGAATTAAGAGTTCTTTCTCTAGCTAGAGTGTGACTATATTTCCCCCACTACTGTACCCAACACACCTACTGTTGTAGTCAAAGGGATCTTTCAGTTTCATTTAATCAAAACCCAGTACCAACTAGCTTAAGAGCTTAAGTCCAAAAAAATTAGCTTGACTCCCAGGTTAATTTCCCTTTCACTCTACCCCACTATCTTCATCATCTTTGCAGAGACTTGGGTATTGCGTAATGGAGACAGTTTATCCATTCTGAGAAAAGAGATTGGTTCTGCTAATTATGCAGCTCTCGTGACATTTCTGCTCTGTTCTCTTTTCACACAATTTTTAAAACCTATGATCCAAGCTGCTACTTCTTTACATCACACACACATACACCCGTGCCTTGGACAAGTGCTACTAGATTTATCTGTGGCTGTTGGGTTGTTTTCACAGTTCTCTTTCTTTTCCTATGATGAGCTTTTTGAGGCAAAAAAAAATGTCTTAGGTTTTGGGGTAGGGGTTAAGGATGCACCTCTGCGTTGAGGCACTGAGCACCTCTGTTGTGCTAACAGCCATGTTTCTGCATTGAAAACACAGGCTCTGCTGGATCCCAGAGTCTGCCTGAGAACCAGTCTCCAAAAAGTTTCCTCAACTAGCACCGCCAAGTGTAGCGTGAGGTGTGTCTATTGTGAGAGTGTTTCATGAGACAAATGGATGGGGGTAGAGTCCACCTTGCCAGCAACAATTTGTGGGGTTGTGAAGAAGCACATTGAGAAACTGCTTGGGTGACCTCCCTAGTGGTGCAAGGGGTTAAGTCTCAGCACTAAAAAGCTATCCGCAGTCACTGCAGCACGAGAGTTCGATCCCAGGCCCTGGAGGGGACCCACATGGCGCAGCAGACCTCTCCTGCCTCGCCCGCTGCTGCCCTCAACAGTGTGTTTCAGTACATCTGCCTGTTCTGCTCCCCGCTCTGTCTCTGGAGAATCTTCTCACCACCACCCTCTCCCCGCACCTCTGGCCTGTACTCCAATTCTTGTATGAATAAATTAATCATAAAATTTTTTTTAAAAAAACCTGCTTACAGTGATTTGGATAGCAATATTTAAATAAGACCAGATTTTTAATACTCTGTTAACTAGACAACTTACACTACTACAATCTTTAGGGAAATCTGAAAATCACACCCACACACACAAAAATAACTCGCTAAAGTCAGATTATCTCAAAAAATAAAATCTGAAAAGTCTAGACTAATCACATAATGAATCTTATTTCTCTCAGCTTTTACCATTTGCAGAGATGTCACTGACAGGTTCTTATTTGAATTAAGGAGAAAAAAACAATATGATTTTTACCCCTTTTTGACAACTGCTATGATGGAGGCAAAGAGTTAAGCAAACTGCCAAAGTTCAGAGAGCTAATGAATGGGGAAGCTGTGAGTCAGAGAGCACTCCACCTCTCTGTCCAGCAGACAGCATGAAACAAGACGGTATCTGAAATCAGGACTCCCCAGTTATTGCCCAACTCTGTGACCCCGGTCCAAATGCTTAATCATCTTAACATTTTAATTGGCTTCCTTGATGATGAAATATGGATAATAGTCACCTGAAAGTCTCTCACAGGGGAACGGAATGAGATAATGGTAGTCAGACGTCGACCTGCAGCCTGTGGTCAGTGTCAGTCTCCCGCCCCCAGAGAACATGGCACATTCACACGTGCTGCAGCTGTAGCACAAAGGCATGGCCAGTGTGCGCATGTGCACATATCAGAACGAAACCTACTGAAATCCCCATCCATCGGTGAAATATTTATTTACGCTCACTCTCTCGAACCCCCATCCCTGCCACTGCCCCAACCATGTACCGCCTTTATCTTTTGTATGAGCAGATGACACCACCATCAACCCAAGCCCCCAAACCTAAAAGCTGCAAGGCAGCCCATGCTTCCTCTTCCTCTTACCCTTCACATGCAATTGTCACTAAGCCTACTCATGCCTCCTCCCAATAATGTCTGCTACCTGTGCCTGCTCCCCTCCACCATTCCAGCGCACTACCCAACATCCCGCTCATCCATGCAGGATGGTCTCTCTCTGGTCCCAACCCATGTCATCCTCTCCCCCAGGATGCGCCCCACTGTAAGTCTGCACGAGACTCACCTGGTCACAGAGGAAGCCTGCACCAGCTTTCCAGTGGGGTGTCCCCAATCTAAGCCTGGCACGTTAGACTCTCTCTCAGCTGGGTTCCACCTTGACATTCTGCTACTTCTCTCATTCCTCTTCCAGAACCCTCTGGGCCATGCCTAACTATAACAACTTCCTAAATTCCTTAATTCTCACCCTCTAGCTTGATCTCTCTGATGGGAGACTTTTTCTACTTTATTCTCAGAAAATATCTTTAGGACTCATCCCAGTAGCATCAGCGTCATCACTATGTCCTACAGGATACCCCCAAATCTGACTATATATCCCCTCAGGTGCTCCTAGGGCACTTTAAGTTTTCCCCATGTTTCTCTTTGTTTAATTTTTTTAAAGATTTACTTATTTATGCACACAAGAACTGGGGTACAGGCCAGAGGTGTGGGGGTGTGAGAGGATTCACCAGAGACAGAGCAGGGAGCAGAACAGGCAGATGGACTGAAACACACTGCTGAGGGGAGCAGTAGGATAGACAGGAGAGGTCTGCTGCACCCTGTGGGTCCCCTCCCTGGCCGAGAACCGAGCTCGCAGTGTGGTGGCTGCGGTTTGCTTCATAGTGCGGTGCTTAACCCATTGTGCCACCAGGGAGGCCCTGCCCCATGTTTTCAAAGCACTCTTAAGAGTATGCTCCATGTGTTTGAGTGTTTGTGTGTGTGTGCCTATGAAGATGTGCTATACGTTACTAAGGTTGAAAACCAACTCAAAAGCTGCCTGGATAAGTCTCTTGTGATGTGTTTTATGAACTACAGGACCTTAGGGTCAGCCGACCTGTCTATGCCGCGTTTTCATATTGTTCTTTAAAAGGTGGGTATCCGTTTTTATGGCTGCTCTAACAAAGCACCAAAACTTAGTGGCTTCAAACAACAGGCACCTGTGCTCTCACCGTCCTGGAGGACCAAAGCCCAACATGAAGGCCTCGCAGGCTGCACCCCTCTGACAGCTGTAGGTGACCACCCCCAGCCCCCCGGCATCTGGGCCACTCAGCTGAGCCCTGACTTGGGCAGAGCTGGCTTCTGCTGGCTCCAAGGACTTGTCAGGATTTGAGGAGCCAAGCAATACCACATCTGTAGCTTGGAATCAACCGAAGTGGGAGTATCTGCACCACAGAAATTGGCAAACACCACAAATCAGGGTGCTCCACCCCAACCTCCACAGACAGCTGATTACATAATAAACACTAACCACCACGCCACTGCTGACAACCAGGCCTCTCTCGGCCACTGAATATCAGAGGTACGAAGGAGTCCTTCAAGAAAACCAAGAGAGTCACCCAGACGCCAAGGCCGTGAGCGAGAGACAGCGCGAGCCAAAGCCACAGGCGAGGTGGGAGCAGAGGTGCAGGCCCCCAGGAGGCAGGCACCATGTGAGCAGACACAGGCCCTGGCTGTTCTGATGACAACCCCCTGGGGCCTCCGCCCTGCAGTGAGTGGCGGGCGGCCGACCCTGCCTCTTGAGTTCCCGGGTCCCAAGTGGCCTTGGCTAAGTGACCCTGCTCTCCTAGGACCTTGAGTGCTGATGGCCCCACTTTCCTGTCCATCCTGACTGGTTAGTCCTCATCCCAGCACCGGCAGCACAGACAACAGTCCATAAGAGTCTTTCACGTCCTAGCAATTACAAATAGTGCTGCGATAAACATAGGAGTACAGGTGCTCTTTCGGATCAGTGTTTTTGTGACCTGGAAACAACCCAAAAGCCCAAAAGTAGAGGACTGGATCAAGAAGATGTGGTACATATACACGATGGAATATTATTCAGCAATCAGAAATGAGA
>JAGFMF010012216.1:3819795-3850944 GCA_019455555.1 Galemys pyrenaicus
GGTGATGGTGCACGGGTGAAATGGTGGTGGGTACCCCCTGGGGACTACAAATGATGTCAAATATAACTAATAATAATAAAAAAATTAATAAAAAAAAAAGAGTCTTTCACGTCCATGCAAACATGTAATGCTCACAACCCCTGGAGGGGCACAGAGACCACCCCCTCTTGTCATCACCCACCAGCAGGTACAACCAGGAAGCTGGAGTTGGAGTTGGTCAGAATTGGGCAGGCCATGCCCTCTGAGAGATTACCCATGACAGGGACATCCACTTCTCGAGCTCCTTCAGGAGAGTCTGCCAAGGTTTCCGAAAAAAATGGCCACAGACCACTGGGCACGAAGCTCGGCATATTTGCTGTCTAGCTGCTATCTTCTTAAGAAGAACAATGATCAATAACTGCTATCCTTTTAATTCATCAGAGGACATCCTAAAAAACACTGACCACTCATGAGGAGGCGCCCCCCCCAAATCAGCCTGCTCTGCTAAAGAAAAAAACAATCAGAAACATACGTGGATCAAAATTAAAGATCCTTCAAGAAAACAAACGTGAAACCCAAGCAGCTGCTGCTGGATCTTGGTCCCTGGACAGATTCGGTTTTTGAAATGACAAAGGGGCCAAATCATGCTTCGATCCCTGGGCTTCGTGAGAGTGGGGATGTGACGCTTTCCCCACCGACAGCCTCAGATGCTTAAACAAAGGAGACTGTGTGCTGGACACAGCTTTCCGGGACCCCCGGCCAGCAGGGAATTCTACAACCACACCGCAAACAGCACCGCTGAATTTCCTTCCATTTTCTAAAATAGCAACTGCCACAAATGAGACACCCTAATGGGTGCCATAAATGCGAAAAGAGCAAATTCATTAGGCTGATATAGGATAACACTCCTTGCTGTCGGCAGAGAAATCACCTCTATTTCTAGAGACCGCAGTATGTGGCCTTATCACTTCCTAATAGAGCCGGTGCTAATATATTACAGACCAAGAACCATTTCACCCGGGAGATGAGTTTCTCGTGCTGTGACCTAGAAATTAGACCCGGGATATCTGTAAGAGATCTTTTTGAATATAATTCAAATACAATTCTTTTAAAATGCAATTTTAAAGTGCGTAAAAACAAAACCAAAGAAAACACAATCAAAAACAGCAAAAATAAAATCTGCCACCACACGCATCCCCCTAACCCAGTTAGTACCATTTGCCTCTGTGCTTTGCGGCTCTCTTGCTTCTTCTCACAAAGTTGCTTTTGCAGGGTGGAGGTGGGGCGTCCATACTAGTAGGGGCCTGATTTTTAGGCACCAGGCAGGCAGGTGAGCCGGCAGAACCATGCACCCCACCCACCTGCTGGGGGACCAGAAGGCACCCCACGGAGGAGATTCCTTCTGTGGGCAAGATTAAGGATTCAGGTGCTCCCCTCCCGTGGAAGAAGGATGAGAAGGAGAAATGGCTCCTTTAGCCCAGCCTCAGCATCCCCTCCCTGCCTTCCCATCACTTCCTCCTGGAGCCTGGTGTTCCGGGCACGCTGAAAGGGTCCCAGGTTTCGTGCAGGCCCCCGGTCAGCCCGCCCCACCTGGTGGGACTCACTCACCTGCAGCAGCCCCACGCCAGGTGACCGCGGCCCTTTCAGCCTCCCTGCTCTTCACACCTCACAGCCTCAGCCGAAGCTGACGCCCCACACGGACTCCGGAAGCAGCTCTTGTCTCACTCTCTTAACCAAGGGAGACGAGTCAGCACATCCCGAAGGGATGTTACAGGCCAGGCAGCCTGGCTGGTCCACTGCCCCAGCCCTCCAGGAAGAGCGCACCGGGGCGCACACACAGGAGCCCGCCCAGCGCCGGAGCCGCGAGGAGCCACCTGGGCTGGTGGGTTGGTACGCCCAGTGCTCCTTTCCCAGAGCCCTCGGGAGCTCGCAAGGACCCTGAGTCCGTAAGAGAAGCACAGCGAAAGAAACGGAAGCTTTGACAACTTGAAGAAATACAACCTGTCCCCTCCCAGAGCCTCGGAGAGGACACGGCCGCGTAAGCTCTGCCAGACTCCGGGTGCAAGGGAGGAGTGAGAGGAGCGTGGCTAGCTGCGGACGTGCTCTCTGGGGACCTAGAAGGCCCTGGGCTTCGGAGAGGAGCAGAGAACATGGAGCCAAGGACAAGAGTGGCGGGCAGCCACGGCCCTGGAGACCATGACCTGGTGTTCTGACAGCGGCCAGTGTCAACACTGGCTAATGGGCTGTAGGGCTGATGCTATTCCAGGGGAAGGTTAGAACCGAGCCCTCAGTCCTCAGGGGCAGTGCTTCTCTAGGCCACAGAACTCCAGAATCATTTATCTGCACCTTGTGTGACATCCAGAATAGCACCTAGGATAAGACTAGTTGGCAGAGGACACTGCGTACGTTTTGTTGCATGCATGCTTGCATGGATGGATGGATGGATGGGTGGATGCAAGGAAGGAAGGAAGGAAGGAAGGAAGGAAGGATGGATGGATGGATGGATGGATGGATGGATGGATGGATGGATGGATGGATGGATGGATGGGTAGATGGATGGATAGATGGATGGACAGCTGGATGGATGAGTGAAAGTTTCTACTACAGACCACTCAAATATAATTGCATCTCAGAGAGTAATAAAAAACAACATCACAGGCCTCCCTGGTGGCGCAGTGGGTTAAGCAACGCACTATGAAGCAAACCGCAGCCACTGCAGCACGAGTTCCATCCCTGCCGCCGGCCAGGGAGGGGACCCACATGGTGCGGCAGACCTCTCCTGCTGTGCTCGCTGCTCCCCTCAGCAGTGTACTTCTGTTGATCTGCCTGTTCTGCTTCCCACTCTCTGTGGTGAATCTTCTCACCCCCCACACCTCTGGCCTGTACCCCAGCTCTTGTATGCATAAATAAATAAATCTTTAAAAAAAAAAAAACATGACTTGAGCAGTCATTGTCCCAGCCAGGAGTTTGGAAGAACAGTCCAGAAACAAAAGGTGGACAGCTCAACAAGGGCACAAAGTGCCTTCCAAGTGTGTGCCTACCACACCTGGGTACCTTCCAGCCCTTTCCTGCCCCGGGAACCATCCACTTGCCATGTTGCCTGTGCCGTCTGTGAGCTGGAAGGTCTCACCACACACGAAAGGGAGATCTTTCCATCTGTAGATGAGACTCCTGCCCCAGCTGGCCACGCCTCGCTGGACTGGGCCAAAAGGAAGCCATTTCCAGGCTGCCACAAATGCCTCTCCAGCCCAAGTCAGGTGTCCTCTTTGCATTGCTGCATTTTGGTATCATCAGAAAGCACTCCCACACCCCTACCCTCTGTGGGCAAAGAGGAAGCACCCAGAACTGGCTGTGAGAGCCCTGGGTTACCCCCATGTCTGCCACTGGCTGCAACACTAGGACTTTGCTGGTCTGAACCATCGCTCACACACGTCCAGGCGCAAGGAATCAAGCTTCCCTTTTACTGCCTTATTTTTATCTTTTAAACAGGGAGCTGCTGCCTTCCTTGGAGCATCTCTCTGGCCCAGGGTCGCCTGCACCCAGGACCTTCAGCAGCCACCTGCTCTGTCTACATGCACAGTGAGCTGTGTCCAGGACCTGGTGGTGTTTGCGCTGACCCCCCCGCCTCCACCCCACAACCCAGAATGTTGTTCTCCAAAGATTTTCTTGGTCGATGCCTCAGCTCTCATTGAGGCTGACCCCAAACATTCTATTTCCCACTGCAAACTGCCCCCAGTGCACCCATGTCCATTTCCCTTTCTTGTTCCTCCTTCTTTTTTTTTCTTCACCTATATTTTTATATTGTCTGCTCTCTGTCATCTGTTTCTCAGCGCTAGAATATCCGTCTCACAAAAACAATGATCATTGTCTTTTATTCGTGACTGTATTCAAAGGTCTGACAACTCTCTGCTGAATAGTGGGCACTGCGTAAACACTTGTTCAATGAGTGAGTGTGTGGATGAACGAATGAAAATCATGGCACCAGAGGGACCTGACATTTTCATCCACCTCCCGCTACCTCTCTTGGGTGGATACATTTAGCTTTCCAGGCTCTGTTTCTAGGCTGTTTCCTCATCTGTAAGTGGGGATCACTGCTTGGACCTCATAAGATCACTATGGGGCTTTATTGAGAACTTCATGTAAAGTGCTTGGCTTCTAATAGATATCAATTTCTTTAACTATTTTTAGATAGCAGTAGAATTTCTAAGAGAATTTGCTTAATTTGATATTCTGGGATGAAAGAATCAGTCAACACCCGTGGATACCAGCCCCATGGCAGGTGCGGTGAGTAGCAGAGACAGGACAGGATGGGACTTGTACTCCCCTCCCCTGCCAGGGTACAGGGCACGGGGGGAAGCGGACCCAACCATTGTAGGTGTGAAGTGCCAGAGAAGCCTTCAGAAAGTGTGGTGCAAATAAAAAGCAGCAGAAAATGACTTTTTAAAAAAATTCTGATTTTGAAATGACTTTACACTTATAAGAAATTGCCAAATAATGCAAGTAATGCACATAAGGAGGCCCCCGGGTGCCCATGCCCGTCTTCCCAAGGTAGTAGCATCTTACATAAGCATAGCACATGCTCACAGCCGTGAAATTGACATTGGTCGGTTTCAACTGCTGATCCTATCCAGACCTCACCATTTTTACCTGCATTGTGTGTGTGCGGTCTGAGATGGCATTGCACATAGCAACACCCAGTAAAGAAAACCAGAGAGGATTTCACAGTGGTAATGGGTATCTTGTTTATTTATCATGCTGTTCTGGATACCGGAATTTAATATTTCCATTTAACAGCTAACATGGTGGAGGTGAGACAAGTGAGGTGACTTCGTTTGTGAGTGCAAAACTGGTACCTGTAGTTTTCTGAGACTCAACATGGTTGTTCTGAAAAACCTTAAGACCAAAAGTCAAGGGGTCATTGCATTAGAGGAGATCCCAGAGCTTAGTATTCAGACTTGACTTACAGAGACAAATCTGTTCTTATAGACCTGCTGTTCTCTAAGTACCAAATTGCAATTTTCCTTCATTCTGTCCCAATATCTGGGCCCTGGACTATCATTTATAAGATGCAGGAAAAGGAACACCTGGTATTTCAGTATATCTTTGGGGGTAGTTCCCCAAGAATCCCTACTCTCTACAGTGACTGGCCAGAGTCACCTTTCAGGGCTGTCAGCCTTAATCCCCCAGAGCACAGAAGGCAAAAAGATTTCAAAACCGGACTGTGGGGACAGGCTTCAGCCTCCTGGGAGGAACCCCACAGGAAGAAAGTGGCTGTTGTCCTTCCTTCTGAAGCTTCTTTTTGTTTCCAGTCTGACTGGAAGCAGCAGGGGCTGAACCTCAGCCAAAGGACAAAGGGTTTTCTTGGCTGAGAGAAGTAGCTGTGGTCTTGACGGGCCAAAACGGGAGGGAAGTGTTTCATGCGCAAGAGGGCACACCGATGTCAGAACCAGCGCCTGGGGCCGGAGCTCAACCCCGCAAGCACACACTAAGCACCTGCTTTGTTCATCCCATGAAGGAGCGCCCCCAAGCCTCAGTGAGCTCCCAGCTAGGAGGGCAGTTACTCAGTCTGTTCTAGCCATTCATTTAATCTTTCACTCTTGGCCCATAGAACATAGTCATTAAGAACGTCATCTTGAAATGAGAGAGACAAGTTCAGTCATTATGCAAAAAATATTTGTTCAGTGCCTACTAGGTGGCCAGGACTGCCCAAGATGCTAGAGAAACGAGGAAGGACAACATGGAGAGTCCCCAGGGACATTGCTGGGGGTGGGGAGGAGGAGCTACAATGAGCAATAAACACAGCACACAAATCAGTGTATTAACAGCCAGTAAGTGCTGTAGGCAAATGAAACATGCAATGATCGGGGGTCTGAGGCACGTGAGACAGTGGGTTTAAATGCAGACTTAAGTAAGGTTGACTAGGTAGACCTTACAGAGGTGGCATGAGAGCAGAAAACTGACAGGTGAAGAAGTGGGCTGGGTGTGGGCGGGAACTAGTGCATGAGGGGACAAGGACCTCTAAGGGGCCATGCCTGCCCTGTCCAGGAACTGCAAGAAACCCACAAGATTGTCACAGAGAAGCAGTGGAGAGGAGGAAGAGAGCGGAGGCCGGGGAAGATTATGCAGGACCACGAGTCATGCTTGGCTTTCTGCCTTTATTGAGTGACATGAATTTAGCAGGAAATTGTCATTCACCTCATGTCTCAACAGGCTGCCGTAGTGTAGGGATGTAAGGACACCTTATGTGTGCAAAGCCATAAGCAGGAAGACCTGCGAGAGTCCACTGTGGCCATCCCAGGGAGAGATGACAGCTGGTCAGGCCGAAGGGTAATCATGGAGGTGATGAGAAGTGGAGGTGGTGGGAAGTGGCTGTGCTGGGGATTTATTCTGAAGGGCAGAACCAAATGCCTGATGGACTGTGGTTTCCAAGAGAAAGAAGGCTCATGGAGGAATCCAAGGTTATTGGCCTGAGCCAGTAAGGATTATTCAGACGCTTACTGAAAGTGTGATCTTGGACAAGTCACTTTCATTTTCTTCTTTTTTTGAAATGAAGACTACTATCTACATTATAGGGGTGTCGTGAAATTAAAAGAAAAAGCATTCTACTTGTAAGGAAAGCACATATCATGGAAAGACACCAGCTTACAAATCTTACAGCCTGTGAAGGCATGAGAATGACACTTTGTGGAATGTTGAAAAACTTTGAGGAAGAAAAAGGTGAAGGGGAGCTAAAAGGAATGAGGAAGCTGAGCCATTCTCCAAAGGGCTATAAGTTGTTCTGACCTTAAGGAGGTTTTACCCTCTACCTCTATTTCTCAACCCCTAAAGTGAAATGAAGGTTGACAGATCAGGGATATGCAAGCAAATCTACCCTGTTTTTGTGTAAATAAAGTTTCTATTGACTAAGAACACAGTCCTGCTCGTTCATTTTGATATTCTCGGTAATAGCTTTCCTGCTACAACACAATAGTTAGGTAGTTTTGACAGAGGCATTATTGCCTGCAAAATTTTAACTATCTAGTATGTGGCCATTTCCATAAAAGGCTTATAGTATTTTTTAATCTAAATTGTTGTTTCACATTATGGACACAGAGCCGGGAAATTGCTTCTTCAAACGAAGCCTTAGAAGCATAATCTAGACCTGTAAACTGTGAGGTAGTCCCTCTTCACCCCTGGGGTTCCTCAAAGCACAGCTTGAAACGTAGGACTGTAAGATCACCTCTAGTAGCTCTTCCAGGTTAATAATGCCAACTGCTTATAAAACTATGTTCAAACAAAGTCTAAATACACTCAGATCAAAAGTGAACAGAATAATAAAAATAACCATATTCAGCAAGGTTCACAAACTTTATATACTATAAATTTATAAAATATACTTGGTTTAAAAGCTTCAGCTGCCTTTTTCATGCATGGGAACTTGATATAAAGCCAAAATTCACTTCTTGTTGTGGCAGATACTTTCAACCTCAAAAGTTAAAGAGGTAGCCTTTCCACATTCTTAGCTTCTCCCTGATGATCAATTAGGTTAAAATTTTCTCTTTCTCTGAATATTATGGGAACATATGAAAATTTTCAGCTTCAGTCATTTTTTGTCTTTTCCAATAAAACCTCTGTAAACATTTTTCTCTAACCTGTCATTCTCTACTTTCTCCTGACCTGGGTCTGTGGGTGTTATGAACTGAAAGTCTATGTTCCCCTCCCAACCCCAAAATAATATGTCAGATTCATAATCCCAACGTGATGGTATTTGGAGGTGAGACCTTTGGGAGACAATTAGGTCATGAGAGGGTCACTACTCTCCCTTGGCAAGGAGAGTAGTGTCTTATGAGAAGAAATGAGAGGGCTTTCTCTGTGTGTGTGTGCTTACGCGTGTGTGTGCCAAGTGAGGACACAGTAAGGAGACAACTATCTGCAACCCGTGGAGAGAACTCTACCAAAAACCAAATCAGCTGGCACCTCGATAATGGACTTCTGGCTTCCAGAACTGTGAGAAAACAAGTGTCTGTTGACATAGTCACACAGGCTGTGGCCTTTGTCATGGCAGCCTGAACTGGCAATACACCGCGTCTCCAGTCACATTAATTCACCAGTCTGACCTCCCCATTCAAATAGTCCTGATCGCCCCACCCCTTACAAGCGACAGTGCTGAGATGACTGATGTTCCTTCTTGCACACTAGTTCAAAACCAAGAACTCCCGCTGGTTCAACATCAACCGTCCACCCCACACTCGTGCCCCACTACTAATGTCCAAAATAAAGACACCCACCACCACCCCCCATCCCTTCTTCACTCCCACCCATGTCACCATCACTCTTCCAGTCACCCTCACTAACAAACCTAAGACTCTATTTTCACATTTCTATCTCTGGTCCCTGATTCAATCAGCTGACAGCATGATTCCTATGCCCAAAATCTATACTGCATTTACCTCGTCTATTCCATTTCTACCATTTTCTAGCTCTAATCCTACTACCTCTCCCCTAGACTATTCCATTCATCTAATTCTCTTTTCTGTCTTGACTGGCCTCCTCATGACCATTTTTCACAAGACTTCTAGATAAATGTTCTTTAAGTACAAATCTACAAATAGTGCTGCGATAAACATAGGGGAACAGGTGCTCTTTCGGATCAGTGTTTTTGTGTCCTTTGGGTAGATCCCTAGGAGTGGGATTGCCGGATCATATGGTAGTTCCATTTCTAGTAAACTGAGTGGTGGGTACCCCCTGGGGACTACAAATGATGTCAAATAAAACTAATAATAATAAAAAATAAATAAATAAAAAATGTTCTTTAAGTACAAATCTGATGTTATTACTCCTTGCTCAAGAAAACATCAGTAGTTCTCTATTGCTGGTAGAATAAAGTCAGACACCAGTTTGTCCACAATTACAAGTACAGTTCCTCTTTGTAATTTAAATTCCATTCTCCTTCCTATCTTTAATTCTCTCTACCCACCCCCCCCCATGCTTTACACTAAGTAGAAAGGGGTATTCACTTCCCACTGGACCCTGTCCTCACTCCCCTCTCAGTTCTATTTGTACCCTCCCACCCCCACTTAGCTTGGCTCATGCCTCCCTCCTGCCAGGTCCAGACATAGCCATTCTCTCTGGTTCTGTCTCCTCCAGTTTCTACTCTTTCTTCTTTAACACTCTGAACCTTTAGAGTGGCCTGATTTTGATTGTGACTGTGACTCATCCCTCAGCATATTTTGTTCATTATGATAAAACTGCTTTAACAAATAAGGCCCCAAATTTGGTGGCTTATCACACTAAAGGTTCACTTCTTCTCAGTAAAAAGCCAATGCAGGTTTTCCTGCTAGGTAGGAAACTTAGCTCCGTGTCTATTTGCAGCTCTCGCATCTTGCAGTTCTGTCATTTTCTAAGATCTTAGAGTTCTCTGCTTCCAAGCAGTAGAAGGAAAAAGAGGACACACATCACTTACAGTCATTTCTAATTGGAGAACCAGGAACTTCACCCAAAGGGAAGTCAGATGGAGCCCCTGGCAGTTCTATTCTGTAGAAGGAAGAATGAAAGACTTATGGAGTCATCAGTAGAGGCAGTCTTTCTGCCTCACTCTGGTACACAGGAGGCACTGACATCAGAAATTACGAAGATGACAGTTTCTAAAATGTTCGCCACTGATTGATGGCCACTGTGCCTTTTATGCTGGAAATTATATATATTTTAAGTCCAACACAAAGAGCAACATTGCAAATTATTTTTTTAAAAGATTTATTTATTATGCATACAAGCACAGAGGTACAGGCCAGAGGTGTGGGGGTGGTGAGAGAATCCACCAGACAGAGCAGGATGCAGAACAGGCGGATTGACAGAAACACACTGCTGAGGGCAGCAGCGGGCGAGGCAGGAGAGGTCTGCTGCGCTACGTGGGTCCCCTCCCTGGCCGGCGGCAGGGATGGAGCTCGTGCGGCAGTGTCTGCAGTTTGCTTCATAGTGTGTTGCTTAACCCACTGCGCCACCAGGGTGGGCCCCAATATTGCAAATTAAATGCAGTAATCTTTTTTTGAGATGGGGAGTTTTTCGTAAGCACTGTCAAGGAGTAATGATAACAATAGCACTTGCACACTGACTTTCAAGTGGAAGCCAGGCATGTTTAGGGTCATGTGGCCACACACATGATCTTGAGGTGCACAAAGGGCGTCACATCCAAGGCTCCCCAAGGTTATAGTTGTTGAGCAGAGTTGTGACTCGGGCTTGTCTGACTCTAAAGTCCACATTCCAGTCGTTACTAGTCATGTTCCGTAGCCAAAATGTACATAACGACAAGAGTTGACATATATGAGGTACTTCCTGGTGGCCGGACTTAACCATGCCACTTAACACTCAATCATTCAGTAAATTATACTTTAGCGCTCAAATTATACAGTTTGCACTTATGGATCAATTATACTATAAACTTGTACTACATGTATATGGCATATATAATGGTATATACTGATAATTGATATTGGTACGTTGGATACACAGATATAAATTATAGCATGTATGCTCAAATGTGTACATATACACACATAAGCATGTACAGATGCATATATCTGTATGTGTATATGTGTATAATATAAATATAGAACATACAATATAGAGCCTACTATGGAATATGGGTACCGTCGGATGTGCTCTCCAGATGGAGGCACATATATATGGACGTGAACAGTATGTGGCACTATTATCGCGGTCTTTGCACTAAGCACAGGGCATCTAAGGCATCTATTCCCATCTCACAGCAGCCGCAGCAGTCAGGAACCTGGGCAGCTGGGCCACAGCCCGAGCTCCCAGAGCACAGGTCTGCCACCTGTGCTAATTCTCTTGCTCCCCAGTCCTGTTTGTCTCCCTGACATCAGACTAGGAGGCCAGTAAGGACAGGAACTGTTCTGTAGTCCTCACTTTTTCCAGTACCTGACATATGACAATAAATAGGTATTGCACCAAATTCATGAAGTTCAGAGAAAACTGCGAGAGAGAGCAGGACTGGAGTTGACAACCTGCGAGGTTACAGAAGGAACAACAAAGTCTGCCAGAAAAAGAAAAGAGGCTGGCATTCCCAGAAGCAACGCCAAGGCCAAGTGTTTGGTGAACTTCTCACTGTTTGTCTTTCTGGTGAGCTCCCGCGTTCTTGGCGGCGGGCCAGAGCTGGGAGCCCAGGCAGGAGGGGGCCAGCCCGGCTCCCCAGACTGCAGAGAACACACTTCTACCCTCCTTCAAGTGTGTCTCTCAGCCAAATGGCTCAGGGACTCGGGAGCCAGAAAATGCTTTTGTGTTTGTGTTGGAAGTAGGGGGTGATGTCTGGGAGTGAAAATAAACCCAGGTTTTTATAGTCCAGTTTTTATGTTTGAGACATAAATAAAACCAGGGCCTCTGTGAGGAAGGGTCTTAGGATTTACTAATGAGGGGACACGCACAAACATAAAACAAATAATTATGATTTGTGAGGGGCTGGAGATATGAACCCTGGTTCATTCATCCAGATCGGAGCCAACTAATCTTGCCACTTCTCACCAAGGGAAAAGGAATCTATTTTCACTTGGTTGTTAGATTTTGGTGGTGTTACTGCTGTTGGGCTAATTTTTAATGAGCAGATCTTTAAATTTTTTGTGAATATGGTGTATTAATATTTTGTTCTTCTATTTCACACAAGTAGAAATAATGGAGGGAAAATATATACCCCTCACACACAAATCCATATGCAGAAAGACATTTCCAGAAATAAAAGGGGAGAAATTGCCTCTCTTCTGTGAGGAATGAAGCAAAGACACAAAAGAGTCAGAGGAGCTTATGAAAAAGACAGGAATTTCCCAACCCTTCCCACCCTTACCTAGAGCTGTGAACTTCGGCAAGCTTCAGGTCCCAGAATGCTGGAGGACATAGGCACTATCTCTCAACTAGGACTGGTACTAAGACACATGATTACATGGACTGGCTCTACAACATTCCCACTATTGTGTGGGGAACAGGATTTCTGAGATCTGGAGATGTGTATGTGGTTCCAAGAGCAAGGAAAAGGCAGTTGTCAAATCACTGCATAACACAACACTGAGAGAAGTGGGGGGGCGGGATTCGTGAAGTTGTCACAAGCTAACCCTAAACCTAGTTTCTGAGCCTAGTCCTGATGGGTTAGAAACCAGGATCAGAACTGCTATGCACTTCTAAATTTTGAGATATAGTGGAACAAAAGTTAGAAGATCAGATCAAGTGCATAGTGAAGCAGTTAGTTCCTAGGACATGTCCTAAACCCAAATGATGTCATTCTACTTCCCATCCCACTCACTCTGCCCATCCACCAAAGACTGAACTTTGTGACTGAAGCATGAACTAGTTGCCCCTGGACTAGGAGACTGGGTGCAACTGAGGGAGGGGAGAGGAGTTAAAAATGCCCAGCAGGAGAGCCCTGCACCCTTTCATCCTATTCCCAGAAGGCTGTGGAGCCAGGTTCCTCCCACAGGCAATACCCTGGTGCAAACTCCCTGCTGTAATGAGCCCAAATAAAGACCTACATTTATAAGACACTTGGATTCTGCAAGGAAACTGTTGATTATTTGCACAACTGCTGATTAGCAACACTCACTACTCAGCAAGTCCTCACCCCACGTATCAAATTTTCAGTAAGCTTAGAAGTGCCTTGTTACTCAGTATAATTGAACAGTCAAAAAGCACCAGTTTTGAAGAATACTTTTAATACCATACACAGAACAACACAATTATTCAATAAACAGAGCCAAGAAAGAAAATGCAGGAAGCAAAAGAAATTTTTTAAAAATTAAAATATTCCAGGTAAGTAGAAGATAATGCAGCCATGAAACAGGAACAGACACTACTTAAAAGGAACAAGCAATAGTTAATACAAAGAACAACACAAAAGAGTTCTTTGAAGATAAAGATGAAGATGTCTCCTGAATCAACAAAATAGTCAAATATAACACTTTTTTAAAACAGAAGATCTATTTAGGAGGACCAACAGCTTAATATTAGGAGTTGCAGGGAGGATAGATGTGGGGGAAACAGAGAAAATACAGAAAACACAAAAATTTCCCATAATTAAAGATCATAGGTCTAGAGTTTGGCAAGCCCCTCTGAGCACCCAGTACAATATGTCTTTTTAAGTCACATTAAGGCATAGTTTTATAAAAGCCTACAGGAAAGGAGGAAAAAAGAATAGTATATGTACCCAGTCATCAAAAAGATATGGATGTCCTTTTAATTTCACTGAATTTTAAAAAGCAACAAAAAAAAAATCTTCAAAATGTGGAAGGATAATGATTTTAAACTTAGAAGTAAATAGTAGTGCAAACTGTTAACAAAATACAAAAGTAAAAATGAAGAGTTTTCCCAAATGACAACATCTTTCAAAATGATCTGCCATTCAGGTATTTCATTAAATTCAGAAAGATAATAAAGGGAGTGTTCTAACAAATAAGTTAATAAACAAAAAGGGAAAGCAAAGGATCCCCGAAATACCCTTTAACCCAGGAGGGATGCAAAGGTGTTCTTGTGATGATGCAATCAGCTATCTCCAGTCAACAGCTGCTTCACAGATATTGGCCAAAGTTCAGACCAGAACACAAAGAGGTAGGGGCTTTAGGACAAACACACCTGTCTTTACCTGCCTGATAATTCCTCTCTCTCTCTCTCTCTCTCTCTCTCTCTCTCTCTCTCTCTCTCTCTCTCTCTCTCTCTCTCTCTCTCGCACACACACACAGATGATATATTGCCTATTATGTCTAAACATACAAAAAGGAGATTAAATTACATTTTGAGAGTTTCAGAATAAACTAATGATTAGGATATTGAAAAGTAAGCAAATAGGAAAGGAGGAATTTATTGGCCAGAAAAAAAAATAATAACCTATGTTATTATAACCTATGTATCACCTTCCTGTGTACAAGAAAGGAAAGTGCGTAACTTTCCTTTACACTATTCCCCTACACTATTCAGGGATAATAATATGTGAACACCATAATGTGCATATTATTTGAATGTGAAAAAGTGACATAACTATATGGGAAGAATGAGAAAGAGCAAATTAACCATTCTCTAAAGTAAGAAATTAATAGATAATGTCTAAAACTGAAAAAGAACACCATATTAATATTAACTAAAAAACTAGGAATGGTAATATATTCATTTTTGGGGGAATATAGTAATAAATACATAAAGAGACACTAAAAGAGTTGAAGGCCATTGCTTCTGGAGATTGGCAACCAAATAAGTGGATCTTATTACTATAGAACTATTTGACTTGTAAAACATGTTCACATGATGCCATAATAAATCAAGTTAAGCTTAAAAAGAAACACACAAAAATCCTTTAATAGAGCATGCAATGTTCGAAACTAAAAGAAATCTCAATAGATATTAAGAAAAACTACACAAAATAACTCAAACTTCAATCAAGAGAAAATACTTAGCAAACTACTAGGCTCTCTAGTCAAAAACACTGCAAATAGCACATCCAATAATGTTGCTTTAAAAGTGTAGTTAAGCAACTAGATCTTGATGTCTTCATTTTCTGCTTCCATGTGACACTACTGGAGGGGAGGTCCCAGACAATGCAATATGATAAGGAAAGTAATTAAGGGTATAAGAATTGGGAAGTGATAAGTGGTCCTTATTTCACACAGTAAATTTTCTCATAGAAACACCAAAGTAATTTTGAGGAAAACTGCTTAAAATTAAAAAGTTCAGCAAGGTGTCTAGATATAAGATCCACATATGAAAACCTGCTTCAAGGAGGTTACTGTGTTGGAGTTTTATCCAAATAATGCAATGTGGAATGTTTCAGGTGCCAATTCACTTGTGCTATATTGGCTTGTGAATTCTGGGGGATCTCTAAATTGCTGACTCCTTGTGCTGAAGCTAATTAATTCCTCTGTTGTTTTAAACTGTAATTATAGGGAGAAAAATGGAAATGACCCCTTCTCAGAAGCATGGCTTCTGTGAGCACGTTCTTTAACTCCCCTCAACAAAGATCTACTGAGTAATTATAAACGAGCCCACTGACTCCCAAGATCTTTGCTTCATTGAGAATGTCCACCAAGAAGAATTTTATGGCACACAACCACCACCGCCATCACCACACCGCACACAGATGAAATTAGATGACCCTTCTCCTAACTGCTATAGCAATCTTGCTGTGTCTTAGAAGACTTTTCCATCCTTCGCTATACTCTGAACACCTGTTTATTCTTCTGCCCAGAGTGGCTTCTCTCTAGTTGAAAATACACTGTTTTGGTTATGCATAGCCCAGGGCAGGGTGTAGAGTAGTGTTCAATAAATGCTTTTTGAATGAATCAGTAACTGAACGTCAGTCTTCTTCCCCTGTCATTGTCCTACCACTAGGAGAGCCCCTCGGTCAGAACAGAGTAAAGGTCCAAAGCCTTCCCTGATTTACCTAATTTACACAACTATAAAACACTGAAACTTGCACAGCTGCCATAAATTAATTCCTACCCGATCATTTTACAATAAGTGCTTTGGAATTTGCCTCATCTGAAGTATCAGAATTCAGGGGTTCCAATTACTGGGAAAACAATTCCTATACCAAGAAGAGTGACAAGAAATACTAGGTTGGCACACTGATTTAGCACGAATTGTTACAATTTCTACATCACAAGACTGGCAAGACAAGATCTCTGTTCCGTGGTCAGGTGCTTCTCTCATTTCCTGTTTTTCTGGTAAATTCATATTAGACATAACCCTTAAACTTTTCAGATCTTAGTTCTTGTGGAGCTATATGAGTTTTGCAGAACCTTACAAAACCAGAGCCTGCAGCATCTTAGGATAAACTGTTCCTCAACCTTTTTTGTCTCCTAGTCCTCAAAACTACACTATTAAAATAGCTGGCTTCCATCCATCCTTTACAAAGAAGGCATGAACTACATACAACTAGAGAAATCATTATTTTATTTGTCATCTACATATTGAGCCGGAGGACTTGGAAATCATAACAGATTATTATTCATCTTACTGAAGCTATTTGTAATGGATTGAATACTGCCCTCCCCCAAATTCGTGTCTATCTAGAGCTCACAATTTATTCTTATTTAGAATTAATCTTGGGAAATTAGTTCAGAATCTTGAGATAAAAGCATCCTGCATTAACTGGTGTTCTGATGAAAGAAGGAAAGGCTACAAAGAGACACGGGACAAGGGCTTGAGAAATGCCAAAGCAGAGTACAGTTGTTTGTTCTCACAGCCAAAGAATACCAAGTACCACCAGAAACAGAGAAAAGCAAAGAAACATTCTCCCCGAGAGCCTTTAGAGGATTGTGTGCGCCAACTGATATCTGGATTTCAGAGTTCCAGCCTCCAGAAATGATATAGTCCTCTTGTTGTAAGCCCCCCAATTTGTGACATCTTATTATGACAGCCTTAGGAAACGAAGATACTGTTGTTTTGGAAAACACCAAACTAATGATTGCATCATTAATTGAAAGTGGTAAAAATGTTGCACTACTACAAATCACAATAAGAAGAAATATTTTTTCACTAGGAAGGATCTGGAGAAGGAAGGATTTGCAGGAATCATTAGGAAAACAGTTCTACCTTGACTAATTAGGGGGGTAGTCAGTGTTTCCTCTCAAATGACCAGTAAAAGTAGTCAGTTATACACCATGTCAAACTGTGCTTTCAGAAAGAGACACTTTTTGGCTAAGAACAAACTTAAGAATTTTAGAACTTTGTAAATATGTTAATACGCAATATCATAAGACTTCCGGAGGGTTTACTTCTGGTTTTAAAGATGACGGTACACACTAGATTGGTAGGTCCATGAATTCCAGAGGAAATTTTACCAGTTTGTTTGCTGAACAGTGTTTGGTACATACTAAGCTAAATAAACTTTTAGTGAATTAATAGAACCATGACATGCCCAGCGTAACATAGCTCACAAACTCTAAAGCCAGGAATCTAGGATTTGAAATCAGGTACTAAGGTTTTGGACACCCTACTCTAAATCAGCCTCCCTTTCTGCCACTGACAATGCAAATTAAGACTTGAATTCTTAAATATTTAAATAAACCTAGATTATTGCAGAAAAAAAATACAAAGTAGAGAATCTACCACTCAATGGTCAACATTAACATTTTGTTTATACTTGGGTCATTTTTCTCTTTGGGTTACATTTTTCCCAAAGTTATAGTCAAACTTTAAATACATGCTCTGCCTTTTAAATTCAGCACTGTAGCAAACAATGCTGTGCTGCTATAAACTCTTCCTAGATAAAATGTCATGTGCTTCTTGAGAGGTTGTTACATAATTTAATTTGTTTATTCCCCACTGTTGGACATAGGTCATTTCCACTGTTTTTTGTACTGCAAATAGTTCTCCAATAAATATCCTGGCTCATTAACTTTTAACAATCTCTAGGATTATATCCTTAGGATAGCTTCCAATGCAGGAAAAGAAAAAAGGGTTGGGGGGTAGGGTAGACTCCTGGGTCAAGTGGTATAAAATTTTTAAAGGCTATTATTACTTTAGACTGACAAAATACTTTCCCAAAAGGTCCTACCAGTTTATACTCCCACCAGCAGTGTATGAAAGTGAGAAGGGAATGTGGTGGATACTCCACATGCTAAAATACTTACTAACTTCCTGAGTAATAAATGATATCTTATTATTTTAATTTGCTTTTTTCATAGAGGCTAGAATGAAAAAAAGAAACACACAAAATCACACGTTCTAACCCACTAATTCCACTCCTAAATGCATGCCTATGCCCACCACTCTTAGTGAGAGCTAAGAGAAAGAACTTGGAGCTCACTAGAATTGTTTGGAATATCATATCCAAATTCTAGAAACAACTAAATGTCCATCAGGAATAGAATAGATAAATCAATCAGGTTAAATTCATAAAATGAAACTCTACAGAGCTGTGTTTGAAGAATGAGCAGCGACTCCATGCAGCAACACACCATTCCTCTCATGTTCATGATTTACATAAAAGTAGTCAGGCACAAAGGAGAAAGTGCTGTAGGAGTCCATTAATATTGCATTCAAGGACAGGCGAAACTGGGCGATGATAATAGAGGTCAGAACAATGATGGGAGAAGAGAAGGGTGTGGGTATTGACTGGAAAAGGGCACAGAGCAGACTTCTGGGTGCTGGAGAGTTTTTAAATCTTGATCTGCACAATGTGCAGATGGGTATACAGGTGTAGAAATTCATTGAGCTTAAAATTAGTTTAATTCATTATACAAAGGTTATGCCTCTATGGGAAGGCAAAACTTGTAAAAATAAAAATAAATAACAAAGCATGAATTTTGAAGGACCGCAAAAGCCAACGGACCCTCTTGCAATGGTTCTTTAAGGAAAATGGCTCATTGCTCCATTTTATGGGCGCCAGAATTGGCTTTCAGATGATATCATGCTTTGCTGTTCGGGGAGTTCGATAATGAACTCACTCAACTATTTACACATATGTTTGAAGGTTATAGAAAACTGGAACAGTGCCCAAAAGACTTAAAGAGTAAAGGAAGTCATTTTAGCAATTACCATCTGGCAAATCTACCATTGCAATTATTATTTAAATAACTCTTTTAGGAACAAAAAATGATAAGCTTAAAAAAAAGCATCATAAAAATCTTCAGTAGCTGCGGAATGGCACAACACAGGAGTCAGAAAAAAATACAGGCTAGTCCAGATTCTGCAGTGAGTGATTTTGTAACATCCCTTCTCCCCTGTCGTCTGCCTTTTCCTGTTAGTCTCCCAACCTTGAACTCTTCCTTTAAGTGCCTCTGCACCCCAGGGCACCATCTCCCTAGATAATTGCACATAATTCGATGACTTTAAGAGGCAATTTTAAACCAATGCCTCTGAAATGTACATCTCCAGATCTGATCCCTCCTCTTAACTTCAGATTCCTGTACCTGCTTGACTTGTGTTCGCTGTCTAATTGGAGTCTGCAGTTGGAGAGCTTGCTTTCCCGTTTCCATGACGCCTCCTCACACACTGCTCAAAACCTAAAACTCAGAAATAGAGAATGGTACAGTCGAGAAACCCCTTTCCACTTTTGCTTTCACTCCTAGCACTTACCAGGGTTTTGCATATTAGTATTTTAACCTTTTGCTTCTCCAAACGAGAATGAAATCTCCATGAGAGCAGAATTTGGTTTTGTTCACGGTGGTGTCACTAGTGCCTAGAAACTTCTATGATTTAGTGTTATAATCACCTGGAATATGTTGGTTCGATGAATAAATGATGTATTGAACATCACATGTTCCCAGTTAAAGCAATTTCTAATAATGATAGAATAAAGGGTCACCATTAGTAGTCTGTCATTTACTCTTTGGGTTGTTAGGAGGTTTAAGTGAGATATAGCAAGTAAAAGCTTTTTCCTTTTCCAGTCAAATGGCTGGTTGTTTTGCTGGTCTGGGCAGGCTGTGCCCTCACAACTGACATGGCTTTTGTTGGAAGGTGTCAGAAAGTTTATTTACATCCCAATGTCCCCAATTATTACCTGGGGGATTTTAGGTTATGTGTATAATCTCTGAATGTAAGTGCTCATCCATAAATTGAAGATAATTAAACCTGCCTCACAAGGTTATCATGCAAATTAATTTAAATGGTACAATGTTTATGAGTGTGTCAGGCCAGTACAAGGTCCTCACAAAAAAAAAATGATCAAAAAATGCAGGCCTCTGCATTTATGGAAATTATGCCATTCATCATTAAGCTTTCTTGAGGGGCTAAATGTAGTTTTTAATTAGTATTTATTACCCTTTTTCTCATCATTATAGATACATACTTACTGTAAAAATTGTAAACTTTCCATACAAATATATGTTACCAAGAATCCTACTTGTACTAGTTTTACATTTTCATCATTTTAATATCCATATCTGTAGATACTTTACCCTGCCCTTATGTTAGCAATGTTATCCAAATTCTTAAAGACCAGAATTTATAAAAATTATTTCTTCTAAGTTCTTAATTGTCTGCTGGGTTGATATATTTATTTACAGCTATAATAATATTGCTAATAATTTTTTGTGATTATTTCACGGGTGAAATTCCCAAAGTGAACTACTGAATGAAAGGGAATGAAAACCATTGAAGGTTTTGATGCATTCTGCCATACTTTCTTTTCCCAAAATCACATGAATTTACACTGAAACCAGCAGTGTATGATTGCCTACTTCCAGCCTCGTGAAATACTGAATTGTAGCATGGGAGGAAAAAAGCACAAATACTTTTATGATAAACAAAATTTTACTATCGTTTCAGTTATATTTGTATACTGTGAATTTTAATGAATTTTTTTATATTTGTAGAAATATGTAGTTTTGTTTCAAAAAAAAATTCAATTCCACAATCCAGTGATAGTGATTATCATCTCTTGCTGAGTGCAATTCCAGACATCTCTCCACAGATAGAAAGATATAAGGACAGTTAGACAGGGGAGTAGAGAAGAAAGGGTGAAATATGGTTTTCTTTAGAAACAGTCAGTTCTCATGTGCCGTGGGTCTGGATATGTGACTTTGCCTACCTGCAGTTTTGTATCAATAGTAAAATATATTTGTGGTTCCAAATCAATGCTTGCTGAGTTTAGTTGACACTGACTGTTAGTAGTGAGCGAAAAAAAAAATTGAATCCCTCAACTTGCAGGTTCCCAGCTGTGGCTGAACAAGGTGGGCTCTGCTTTCCCATCTCAGAGTAAACAAACACCTTTGTGGTTTATGTGGGGCTACTTTTTGTAGTTGTACATTTTGTTGAGGATTTCACTCATTTTTAAACAATTGCATTGAAGTAACACTGCATTCTACACATTATATAGGTTATAGGTGTGCATGATCATAAATCAGTAAAAATTACATCGAGTTCACCACTAACAGTCCATTTCTGTCCCAGCCAGACCTTCGGTCCCCTTGGGTCCAAGCACTGTGCAGAAATGTGGGGAGACCTCACTGTGATTGGCTGCGGAGAGGATCCATGTGCAGGAAGGACTGCCAGGCCTGCTTTACAGTGCTCCCTGCCATGCGTTCCCTGTTCATGGATCAATGGCATCTATGAAATAAGGTGTCTGTAAACAGAAACACACATAAAACAAGGTTAGATATTGATCAGTTGATGAAAATGTTGTGAAAACGCTAGAAGGAACCTAGCCCTGAATTTCCCCAGGGAATAATGGTTTGGTATTAGCTAATTAAGTTTTGCAGTGACTTAATATAGTCACCGTGGATAACAAGAATGGACTGGACTTCAGGAAAACTTAGAAATAACATGTTTTTAATGAACCATGCCATAAGTGCTATTATGAAGAAAAGTATTGCATTTACTTTTACTCGAATTCAAAATATAAAACATGTAGAATTAAAGGAAATGCTGGAATTGATTCAATTCTCTTCCTAAGAAGAAACATCAATTCCTGAGTGACCTCTCTAGATCATGAAATCCAAAGGGATGAAAAATGATCCTGGACTTTCTGAGAGGCTGGGGCCAAGGGCTTTTACTCTAGTGCTTCCATTTCAGCTTGGCGCAGCTCTCTGCGATGAGGACAATGGAACCCTTATACTCCGACACACACACACCCTCCCTCTTAGTCTGTTCAAAATGACGGTGACATTGGCCGTCTATGCCACTGGTATTTGGAGCTGTGGCCACAATCTCAACAGCTTTCTACCTGGTCTGCTTTTCATCTGAGTCCATGATGGAGACTGACTGAGTCCCTCCACTCTTGAACTTGGACGTTGTGATTAAGTGGGTTGGAATGATTGGTCCTACTCTTATTAGCAGTGCTTACTAGAATCCAGTTATCTTTAGGTGCAGGACGCTCCTTTACACAGAGTACCCATGTGACATGTCACCCAGACCTCCCCACAGACTCACTTAGAAGAGCTCAAACTGGGACAGGCTGTCAGGGAAAGCCAGCCTCCAGAACACGTTTCCAGTCCAGGTCCACACTGCCTGGCCACATCAGCAACGGAAACCAGCCCAGAAAAAAATGACATCTGAAATATGCCTCTGTCTACAATATCCATCATGAGAGCCATGCACCAACAAGGAAAATGCCATCATAAAACCCCAAGGGAGTGGGTAAACCACAGCATAACATCACCTCTTCACTGTATGTAAAAATATTACCTTGGCGTGTGGATAAGCACCAGATTGGGATAGGGAAATGAAAACTGGAGATTTTATTTAATGGCAGATTTCTAGATGTCTTTTTAGACTTTGATTTCTTTTTTATTTAATAACATCATATTGATTGCCAGTAATTTACAATACTATATAAATATGGGAGCATATATTCACCTCTATGTGTGTATAAGCCTCACCCACTCCTCAAAATTCTCCCTACAGTCATGTCATCCACCTGTCATTGTCTTTCACTTTCTGACTTACTTCGCTTATGTCATCACCTCAAGCTCCATCCATGCTATCACAAAAGGCAAGGTTTCCTCTTTTTTAATCATTACATGGGAATCACTGCAGAAAAGTTAGCTTCTGCTCCAACTTTGAGGGATGTACACTGAGGCTTCTCCAGTATGAAAACTATACATCGTGTTCCAGTGCTCCAGCCCAAGGCAATTATATTTATAAGAAAGTGATCTTAAGTTGCTTGGACTTATTTACTCATTAAAAAGACATACCAGGTATTTTATTTAGTGTAGGCATCCTGTTCACTACATGAACCAAGAGATTTGGGGGATCATCTCACATAATCCCTCCCTCAAAGAGCTCGTTATGTAGTGGCAAAAACTGGGCCATAAACAAATCACTGAAACTAACATAATGACTCATATAATCTTGAGGATCACAAGATAAGGGAGAGGATTTGGTGCAGGGAAAGGGGGGAAGATGGTCACATAGGCTGTAAGGGAGGCGATAGGATAGGAAAAACAGTGCTGGACGAATCATTGATGAGGTTGGTTGCTATATTTATCTAAATGATATATTTTTTTTTAGTCTACACTGAAAATCAGCCATCTCGTGCCCCAAGCCCCATCCAGTCCCCAGCCCCACCCCTCATGCCAACTTCTTTCAAATATATCACCTAGGAGATATATATCAAATATATCTCCTAGTGAACGTCTCCCTACCTTCAAATAAGATACTTAAGCCACTGTATCTTGTTTAATAAACTCAAAAGAACTTCTATGTTGACTTTCCACTGTAGAAGTTAAATGTTTAACTTTCTTACATCATGTTCCCCTCTTAATTTAATTATACACAATATTGGTTTCATCAATAATCAGCATTTGCATTATTATGACTATGTAAATGTTATTACTACTAAAACAAATAATGTACTGTCATTATATATCCTATTTTTTAGAGTTGTTAATTAACTGTTTTATATTTGTTCATTTTTAATGTGTAATTATCACTGCTTTTCTCCCCACCACCCCAACAGATCTTTCAAAATCTTGAGTAACTTTTACAAATGATTAACCACAATATCCAACACTGTCCACTTCTGCCTCTAGCTTTCCCTTCATCTTCCCTCCATTCTGTGTCTTCCCTACTGGCCCTCAACCCCAGCTGGACCTGCTGACCTTCAGACTTGCCTGGCATCTCTCACGCTGAGTCTACTTTTCTCACCTCCTCTACAAGACGCATTAAATATCCTAGTTTTTTAAACCTGGGTCTTCCTCATTATTAACACACTCACTCCTCATTCATGAATCATTTCCTCTAGTAGCTTCCTGAAGAAATATGTGAACTAAGTAAAATGGTTGAAAGTTCTGTGCCGGAAAATATCTACACTACCATGTAGCCTCAACCAATAACTTTGCTGAGCACAGGATTCTACATTTAATATAACTATTCCTCCAATTTGAAAATGTTGTTTTTCTGTTCTAGCATCCAGTGTTGCTAAGTTAATTTTGAAGCCATTTCGAAGTTTGAATCCTCTATGGTCTTCTTCTTCTTCCTCTCCCTCTCATCTTTATTCTAAGCATTCTAATATTTCACAGTGATGTCCTTGGTGTAGTTCTTCTTCTCACCTAGACCACGCTGAGCAATCAGAGAGTTCATCAACATAGAAGTACCCATACTTCAGTTAGCACCATGGTCTTCCTTTGATAAATTCATCCTTTTCTTGTTCTGAATCTCCTAACGTGTAGTTGTGGGAGTCCCAGGTTTGTGCTTCTGCCTTCATTCCTCCCTTTTTCCTTCTTGCTCACTGTTTTCCTTTTGAGAAACAACAAAGCTATTTTACAAAAATTTTATGGGCCTTCACATTTGTTTTTTAAAGGTGTGAAATGAAAACATTACATTTTCTCCACACAGTAATTCTTAGTGTTTTGATATTGCATTTTCCCGAGGATCATAATGATAGTCTGTGAATGCAATAGGTTTCCTATCTCTTGGAAGATATTAGCTGCAGTTGTCCTCCACGGCCAGCATCGCCATGTTTCACTGAGCTCCTTTTCACCTTTGTTTCCTGTTGCTGATTCCACTGGTTGGTTGAGTTTTTTGGTACATGCTTTATGCTTTCACGTGGAACGCTTTCCACAAATACCTTACTATACTGGACTGTCCTTTTTTTTTTTTTCTTTTTGAGCGTAACGAACCAAACGTTTAGTCTGTGTCACTGAGTTTGGGCAGACGTGTAACTGTTGGATTTTACTTGGACTAATGAGAAGACGCACTACTGTTGATGGAAAATACCTCATGTCTGTTGCTAGACAACGTTCTCTGGAGCCACATCATTTCTCCACAAGACGATCTCTTGTTTGCAGCCAGAGGGGTCAGGATGTTGGCTTCTCCATCAACAGGAAGTGCGCTGAAGTCTTAGAGTTTGCTACAGTGATTGCCCTGAACGGTCTGGCGGGCTCCCGCCTTGCGCTCTCGAGATGTTGGTGGCCCTGGGACTCCAGTGTTTAGTTTTACTCTCCAAAGGCTAAGAAGAAACCAACTTCTACTGTGAAGGCGTCTAGACCATGCCTCCCCAAATTCCAGCTGGTGCCACTTTCCTTGGAGAGTCTCTCAGAGGCTCCAGGGACAAGTCATCTGCAGGCATTTAAGTGAGAACTTTCTCTCTCTGCTAAGCGGTTTGCCATGCCTGCATCTGTTTCCCATCTTCAGAGAAGTTGTTGAGCCTTCCATTCTTTATTGTCTCTCTATTTTTTTTTTTTTGTCCTTTCTCTCCTTTCATTATTTCAAAGCTTAGGGCTTGGGGAGATCAGCCTGCACTGGAAGATGCTATGATTAACTGGAAGGTTAATGTCAATCTCAAAGTAACAGTGTAGCTAGCCAAGTGGAGAGACTAGAAAGAGCAGTCCAGGCAGAGTTCCACACAACGGTCTTCTGGTAGACATACACACCTCTTCCTCCACTCACTGTGGGATTCCATCCCGATCAACGCATCCTAAATTGAAAATCACTAAGCAGAAAGTGCTGACAGCATAGTACCCCCGAATACTGGTTGTTTGCCATGTGACTGACTGGGGGCTGTGGTCACTGCCACTGGCCAGCATCTTCCCGAAGCCCATGATCTCTTTATCTCCTGTTCTCAAGAGACTGTCATTAGAAGACCGAGAGGGACCCACTTGGTCTGATTCATCTCTTTTCCCAGCATCGCACCCAGTATCCACTTACTGATAATGTATGAAACTACTTAAATTCTCTAAATAAGCATCTTTATGAGCAAGCTTGAGATGAGAGGAAGGACAGAGAGTAATTGTTTTAGCGTGCCTTTCATTTCCTGCTCATCAACTGACAAGGCTCAGAATGTTCCATACCCAGCCCTCCTCCCCAAGGTTTCTTGCCTTCAGATTAGGTGCATTGACTGGCACTGAAGTAAACAACGCACTCTGACACCAACACCTCTCACAAATCTCTAAGGCTCACACATCCCATCCTGTGGGAGCCTACAGGCAAGGCTGACCCCCCACTTTACAAAGGGCTGATAGCAAAACGTTTCCTGAAGTGCCCCGGTGCTGGCTGGAATTCTTTGACCCTCATGCATTTCCCATGCTTTTCTTATTAGCTAGACATTTTGTCACAGATTATTAAAACGAAACAAGGCTTGTTAAAACAAATGGGAAAAAGATGCTCCCTGTAATGTCTTGAATTTTATTCTCTGTAGGCTCGCCAAATTGCAGGATTCTACGATGTTTCCTGTCACCGATGGGAGTGAGTGACTTTCTTCTGCGTTGTACTGAGTGGAGACGTGTCCTGTGATGAAAGGTCATAGTTAATGGCATGTTTATTGTTTTCCAAGTGCTCTCACGTGTTTACATCATTTGGCTCCAGTCAACAATCCAGTGAGAATAGCCCCATCCCTGCAGTGGAAAGACAAGACCTCAGTCTTCCCTGCTGGAAAATAAGGAACCGACTGCCTTGATGCTTCAGTTCCTGGGGCGGTGCCCCAGCCCAGCCTATTCCCGGCCCTATGCGGACAGATACACACACACACACACCCCTTTTCTTCTACATGCACCCCCCTGTTAACTAGCTGTGTGACTTGGAGTCAGTTGATTAGTATCAGTGGCCTCCTGGGGGTTATAGACCAAATTGTACCACTCATGCCTCCCCCAAATTCCTATGTTGGAACCCTGACACCCCAGAACCTGAGAATATGTTATTTGGAGATAGTCTTTGCAGAGTTAATCAAGCCAAAATGAGGTAATTTAGGTGAACCTAATCATTGTGGCCAGTGTCCGCATAAAAAGAGGAAATTAGACTCAGAGACAGGCCTGGAGAGAAGGTGCGAGAACAGAGCCAGTGAGAGCAGTCTGGGGCAGGATCTCCCTCACAGCCCCAGGAACAACCACCCTGGCAGACACCTTGACCTTGGACTTCTGGATCCCAACACTGTGACAGCACCTATTTCTGCTGTTGAAGTCGCTTGCCTGGGGCACCTTGCTGTTACTGCCCTTGCAGATTAATACCCTGCTTTTCAGATCCCGCAGATGATGCCCCATGCCTGAACAGGTCTCTTCCCCCTGGGCATTCGATGCCAGGACAGCCAGGAAGACACTGCCTGCCTCTGCAGCCATAACTGTGAAGCTGTGGTCCTGCCTGGATCGGAAGAGGAAGGCACACTCAGGAAAGAGGACCCCCTTCACCCCAACGCAGCCCAGCCTATTCCAGGCCCTGTGCCTGGCAGGTACACACACACATCCCTTTATTTATATCTGAGCTCCCATGCTAACTAGCTATGTGACTTAGGGTCAGTGGATTAACTTCTCTCAGTGCCCATATCCTAAGGAGGAAATGATATGATATTCCTAAGTCAAGAGCCAAAGTAGTGGCCTCCCTGGTGGTGCAAGGGGTCAAGTCTCAGCACTATGAAGCTATCGCCAGCTACCGCAGCATGAGTTTGATCCCCTGCCAAGAGCTGACCCACAGGGCACAGCAGACCTCTCCTGCCTCACCCTCTGCTCCCTTCAGCAGTGTATTTCAGTAGATCTGCCTATTCTGCTCCCTACTCTGTCTCTGGTGAATCCTCTCACTATCCCTGCACCTCTGGCCTGCACCCCAGTTCTTGTATGCATAAGTAAATAATTTTTTTTAAATAAAAGAATCAAAGTAATGTATGCAGAAACTCCTCCTGGGACCCAAGACATAAAGAACTCCAGCCCTGCGTGTCTCCTTCCTCACTCTCTCCCCTCATAGTGCATACTTGTTTCCTCATAGAAGGAGCAAGTCAGCCTGTAAGTACTTTATAATCTTAAGGCAACTTTCCCCTTTAATATTATAATCTCAATGCTTTCTACATTAAGCAGAAAAGTTAAGGAGATAATTTAAAAGATGGAAAATAAGGACCATTTTGTTTTGGAAAGAAGTATCATGAACTAAACGTTCAAACTAATATCTTAAGTTTTTTCATTAAAAAACAATCCCGGTCCATTGAGTTCACTTGCAAACTCTGGCTGAGGTTCACACTTAAACAAATGTTTTTAATTTCACTGTACACTGCCGAACCAACTGCGTCACTGTACATGCAAACTACCTCCATAGCCTGCGAGGGTGCTTTTCTTCCTTAGTACCTGGCTTTATCTGGTTTTCGTTTTCTAATTTTTTTCCCTTTTATTGATTCTCAGTGGTCATGTGTTCCATAAACCAAAGACCAAAAGGAACATTCTCAACCATGGGTTTGAGGTCATCTGATCCCTGTGGTTGCTTTCCAAAGATTAAAGCCAAACTTAAACCAGAGGACTTTTCTAGAACGAGCAATGGAGAGATGATTTTGGTGCAATTTCATTTGCCATGAAAGAACAGAAAACATCAGCAGTTTTATCTGCTCCGAGCCCTGGGTATTTTTTGCAACAGTACCAAAACCCCAGGTTCACATTCTGTTCCACTTAACATGATGCAGTGTTAATGAGTGTTAAACAAGGCCAAGCATGCTGTAAAAATTAAAGAGCCCTACTAATATACACTCACCATCACCTATGGGGCGGTCAAGGGAATAGGCACACTCTTGGAATTCAGGTATAAACCAAACTGCTCAGCAAATCTAAAATAACAGAAGGCAAGGCAGGGTGGCCGGGGCAGGGCATTTAGAGTGGGGCGAAGGGATAGCTGACATCCTACGATGAAGAAGGAGCAGGGAAGCCATAAAAAGCAGTCGCGAGCAGAGAGAACCACAGCCTCGGTCTTTGGTAAGGACACAGAGCGTTAAGTGTACCGCAGGCCTCGGGCATCAGTGTCATACCACCTAAGAAGGTGGCACAGCTGGGGGTGGGGTCTCTTGACCAGAGGGATTCGGGAACCCCATACTCTGCAGGGCCCCATGCAGCCAGATCACTGAGGAATGGTCATGTAATCTCTCCAAGTAGTTCTTCAGTCCAAAATGAAAATAGTGATTCTGCCACTGACACAGAGACACAGCAGGGACCAGAATTCCCAGGGCTGCACAGAGTCACTGATTTGGCCTCACACCCCCATCCTGCCTCTCTCTCGACAGTGTCGGGTCCACAGTGACCTGCCTCTTGCTCAATTATTGGCCTTTGAGCTCAGCCTCCTGGGCTGGCTCCATTCCCTGACCCCCTCAACCTGGGGTACCATAGAGTTTGACTCTCACTTTCTCTCTTCTCTATCTAGAGTGCCCTAGTTCGACTCTCACTTTCTCTCTTCTCTATCTAGAGTGCCCTAGGCAATCTCTAGGTCCGCAGTAAGACCCACTTGGCTAGTCCTTCCAGATTTGCACCTTCAGCCTTCCTTCTGAGCTCTAGACACATACAACCGACTGCAATCCTGACATCTCCATTCGATGTCTAATAGGTGTCTCAAAATGCATAAGGCTCCATCATCCAATCTTTGCATACCCTGTGTTAGTCAAAAGCATCTACTCAATTGCTTGAGTCAAAATATCTGGGCGTGACCTTGATCTGACTCTGTCCCTCTCCACTAACATTCACTCTGTGAGCAAGACCTGCCAATGCCATTCTGAGACACACCTAAACCTGCCCGCTGTGCCTTGTCCACCACCACGTCTATGCTTGTCTGGGGCACCACCTGCCCACTGTGCCTTGTCCACCAGCACATCTATGCTTGTCTGGGGCACCATCTTTGCTCATCTGGATATATACAGCCAGCTCCCAGCACTCTTCCTCTTGACCTACACAGTCTTTTTTGGTTTTACTTTTACTGTAGTCTTTATATAAATTAAATATGCCTTATCAATAAGTAATGCATGTGTAATAGGTAGCTTTTTTTAATTTAAAACTCACCAATAAAAATATACATGTGATTGTTAAAAAAAAAAAAACAAGACTCAACAAAGACCCAAAAGTATACATACAAACTCTATAGTAAATTTACATTCTTAGAAAGAAAAGAAAAATTAAGGAGACAAACAGATTTCACTTCTACACACAGTCGTTCCTTCTTTTAGTAAGAAAACATAAGAACTTGAAGGGAGCATGTCAGGATGTCAAAATGTTATTTCTTGATCACACATTCAGACATTGTTCTCTGTAAATTTCTTCCAATTTGCTCAAAATCAAAAAAAGGATAAGGGAAGAATAAATTTTATTTACTTAAAAGGGAAAACACCTCTAAACCAAAGAATGTGTTAAAACATAAACAAAATACTCTTCTAGAAATAGCTGGTGAAATATTTCAATTGCATGGAAAAAAAATTTAACTGGAATGTTTCTATTTTTCACACCGTGTGAAATCTTGAGAATATAAATCTTGTCATACACCTGATCAGATTCCTCCAATGGCTTTCCACCAACTCAGAGTCACGACGGAGGCATGAAGTCAGCCTGACCGGACCTGTTCTCCAACCACCTCTCCAAACCACACTCCAAACCCGGCCATGCCACCTTCCTCTTCTCTATCAATCACAAGTTCTCTCATGCATGTGGTTGGCCTGGGCCCTCCTCTCCTCCCCTTGCCCCTCTCCAGTTCCCCCAGAACAGAGCTTGACTGGAACATTCTCACCAAGGTCAACTTGCCACATAAATTAATCCAGTCACAGGAGCAAAATCTATCATATTCACAGGGCTGGGATTATACAAAACACAAACACCAGGGCTCAGGAATCCCGGGGGCCCTTTGCAACTGTGTCTAGCACTAAGGGGATCCTACAAGTCCTTTCAAATACCAAGACCCCAATATAGTTCTCTGCCCAACAATGTAGAGCACCTCCCCCAAGGCTGTGGATAATGTCACCCTGTTGTGATTTTCTCTATGCCACTGACCACATCCTGCTTTTTTATTGTGTACTTCTATACTGGCTTTTCCTTGCTATATCTTCTTCATCCCCATCCTCCTCCCAGAGCACCACACTCTATCACCATGCTGTATCCCCAGCACCAAGAGCTGCCCCTGGCACACCAAGCTGTATTGGTCTCCCATTGCTATGTAACAAGTGTAGCGGCAGGATGGGGGCGGCACAGGAGCAGGGTTCGGGATGGTTCTGGGCAGACAGGTCAGGGAAGGAGAGTCTTGGAGCCCTCAGTAGCTTTTATGCTTTATAGTAGAGGTGGCCAGGTACATGGCAGGCATGGTTGCTGGGGGGCCGGAAGGCTGGCAGGCCTCCCAGCCCCCAGCACATCTCACTCTCTCGGCTGCTTCTTCCCTTTCTCTGCTGCTGCTGCTGCTCCTCCTGTCGGTTCTGTTGGTCGGCCTGTCCTCACAGTTCTGTCTGTTGGTCGGTCCTCGCAGTTCTGGCGTCCTCATGACACCGCCCATTTATGCCCGTGTCCAACTCAGGTGCGCCCACTTGCGCATGCCCACCCTGGAATGCTCGCA
>JAGFMF010012216.1:3850994-3882763 GCA_019455555.1 Galemys pyrenaicus
ACTTGCGCATGCCCACCCTGGAATGCTCGCAGCACCGCAGGTGTCCATCATCAGTAGTGGGAGGGTGGAAATACCTGATCAACCTTTACCCTACACAAGTCACCATTTTCTCAGTGGCTTAAGCCAACACTCCTTTATTAGGAGACAGCCTGTAGGTCACAAGTCCAGGTGGCATCTGGTGACCTGTTCTCTAAAACCTGCTCAGGTCTATGAAAGCTGAAATCAAGGTGCCACCAGGCTGAGTTCTTATCTGAGGCTCCAGAGAAGCGTCTGCTTCCAAATGCATTCAGAGTGTTGGCAAAACCCAGCCTCACGAAGCTGGAAGACTGAAGTCCTCGTTTCCCTGAGCGCTGGAGCTGGGAGCCAGGCTCAGCTCCCAGAGGCCACCCACAATTCTTCCCTCACGGCCCCTCCATCTTCAGGCTGATGAAGGCGTGTCAAATCCTCCTTGTGCTTTGAATATCTGACTTCCTTTTCCATAACCAGCTGGAAAATTCTGTTTTCAAAGGTTTCGTGTGATTCAATCAGGCCCAGCTGGTTAATCTCCATCTCCTAAGGTCAACTTGCCACATAAATTAATCCAGTCACAGGAGCAAAATCTATCATATTCACAGGGCTGGGATTATACAAAACACAAACACCAGGGCTCAGGAATCCCGAGGGCCCTTTGCAACTGTGTCTAACACTAAGGGGATCCTACAAGTCCTTTCTGAACAAAGGAATGAGTAACAAGCGTGAGCCTCAAAAGTCAAAGTCTCACAAATGTTAGCAGTTTGATTCATCAAGATGGCCCTGTGACATCAGGAACAGGCGCAAGTGGGAGAAACTTGCCACAGTCATGAAGACAGCCCATCTGTAGTGCCAACAAGGGCACAGAGCAAGTTCTCGATGATTCCGGCAGATGGGGTGTAGGGTAAAGGTTGGTCAGGTATTTCCACCCTCCCACCACTGATGATGGACACCTGTGGTGCTGCGAGCATTCCAGGGTGGGCATGCGCAAGTGGGCGCACCTGTGTTGGACACGGGCATAAATGGGCCGCATCATGAGGACGCCAGAACTGCGAGGACCGACAGGGTGAAGGAGCAGCAGCATCAGAAGCAGCAGCAGAGAGAGAAGAAGCAGCCGAGAGGGTGAGATGCGCCAGGGGCTAGGAGGCCTGCCAGCCTCCCGGCCACCCAGCACCCCTGTGTAGGGTAAAGGTTAATCAGGACTTTATGCCCTCCTACCACTGATGATGGAAACCTGTGCCCATGCCTGAGTGGGCATGCGCAAGTAGATGCACCTGGGCTGATGCAGCAGGTGTATAAAGCTAGTGTCCCGGAGACGCCGGTGTGGTGTGGTGGTTTGGAGCGGTGGAGTGTGAGCGATATCGTGACGGCAGCGAAGAAACTGCTTGAACCGACGATGAACCTCCTACACAGTCTGGGAAGGTTGCAAGACTAATGGCATAGTCGGCAGGATGGTGGCACAGGAGGCAGGTTCAGGATGGTTCTGGGCAGACGGGTCAAGGAAGGAGAGAGTCTTGGAGCCCTCGGTGGCTTTTCATACTTTATTTAGTAGTGGTGGCCAGGTACATGGCAGGCAGGGGTGCTGGGGGCTCCAGCCTCCCAGCCCCCAGCGCATCTCACCCTCTCGGCTGCTTCTTTGCTGCTGCTGCCGTCGGTTCTCTCGGTTCTGTTGGTCGGCCTGTCCTCACAGTTCTGTCTGTTGGTGCTCGCAGTTTTTGGCATCCTCATGACGCCGCACATCTATGCCCGTGTCCAACACAGGTGCGCCCGCTTGCGCATGCCCACCCTGGAATGCTCGCAGCACCACAGGTGTCCATCATCAGTGGTGGGAGGGTGGAAAGACCTGATCAACCTTTACCCTACACCCTGTCTGCCATGTACCTGGCCACCTCTACTAAATAAAGCATGAAAAGCCACTGAGAGCTCCAAGAGACTCCTTCCTTGACCCGTCTGCCCAGAACTCTCCGGAACCCTGCCTCCTGCACCCCCATCATGCCGCTACATGGGGTAAAAGAGGAGTCCTGGAGCCCTCGGTGACTTTTTAGGACTTTTCTTATCAGAGGCAGCCAGGTACACAGCAGGCAGGGAGGGGGCTGGGGGGCCAGGAGGCTGGCAGGCTCCCAGCCCCCGGTGTATCTTCCCACTCTGGGCTGCTGCTTTGCTGCTTCTGCTGTTCTCGCGTTCTTCTGCTCTCCTGTTCTGCTCTAGTCCTCTACTTCTCTCTGCTTGCCTGCTGCTACTCTGCTGCTCTGCTGGTGTCCTCATGCCACCGCCCTTATACGCCCTTATCTAAGCCCAGGTGCACCCATCTGCGCATGCCCATCAGGCCTGCGTGCAGGACCTCAGGTGTCCATCATCACACCAGTGGCAGGAGGGCGGAAAAGCCTGATCACTTTTCTCTGACCTACACCATCAAAGAAAGCCTGCTTTTTCCTTAAATCTTGGAATTCAGGAAGACAAAGCCTAGTGAGCTGACAAAGGCAATTTAAAAATAGGCAGAAATGACAACTAATGAATGAAAGCCCAGACTAACTGATCTTCATTGGTGTTCATTTGACTCAGCTGCTAGTTTTGACTGGAAACGACTTGTTGAACGTGTCCAGTTCAAGGTTCTTCTCTCTACAAAGGCCAACCATTTCACAAGTGGTAGTGAGGCTTAAAATATTGGATGCATGTTTGTAGGGTCAGAGAACTATCAGGTCTTTCCACCCTCCCGCCACTGGTATAATGATGGACACCTGCGGTGCTGTGCATATGCCTCGGTGGGCATGCGCAAGTGGGCGCACCTGGGTCTGGACACGGGCTGATATGGGTGGCGTCATGAGAACACCAGGACCAACGCAAGCAGCAAGACCAGCAAGCAGCAGCGGCAGAACAGGAGAAGACCTGCAAAGCAACCGAGAAGGTGAGATGTGCCGGGGGCTGGGAGGCCTGCCAGCCTCCCGGCCCCCCGGCACCCATGCCTGCCATGTACCTGATGCCACTTCTGGCAATAAAAAGTGTAAAAGCCATCGAGGGCTCCAAGACTCCTTCCTTTACCCCCCATCTGCTAGAACTGTCCCAAACTTGCTCCAGTGCCTCCTTCCTGGCACTACAATGTTGTAGAGTAAAATGGAAAAGTGACAGTTTCCACCTTCCCTCCACTGGTGTCAATGATGGACACCTGCAGTCCTGCACGCAGGCCTACCTCAAGTAGGTGTGGGCATGCGCAAGTGGGCACACTTGGGCTGAGACACGGGCATACAAGGGCAGCATCACGAGGATGCAGCAGAGAGAACAGAAGAACAGAGAGCAGCAGAGAGAGCACAGAATGGAGAAGCAGAGAAAGCAGAGCCCAGAGAGAGTGAGATTCGCAAGCCAGCCTCCTGGCCCCTGGCCCCCGGCCTGCTGTGTACCTGGTCATTAATGATATCAAGAGTAATGAGAGCCTGAAAAAGCCACCGAGGCTCCAGGACTCCTCCTTGAACCATCTGCTGGAATCATGGAGAACCTGCTCCAGGCCCTGCTGGCACCACAATGTACATTACCAAGTATGTTATCCAGAGACAGGAGTCGCTCTGAGCTATGATGCAAATGGTTTGACTCCAAACTGATTGAAGAAGTCAATTGTTTAAAAGGACAACTCAATTTGCCCCGTTTTTCAAGATTGACGAGGGTAAGAGAGTACTAGGATGTTCTAACATAAGGAAATTAGGCAAATATATATACATGTGTGTGCTTTGCATATATATTGATTTATTAAAAGTAGATATTAATCATATAAATATATTATCAACATTTTTCTTAAAGTCACAGGAAGTGGCCACACCGAAGACATTTCCTTTTCACTCATTCATCTCATCCACTTTCTCTTTTACTGATAGGAAAAAAAATTCTTACTGCTTTAGCTGAATATCATGCAAATTAATTAACTAAAGCTTAGCAGATAGATATTTTTAGTGCCTAACTTTACACACTGCAACCTCAGCCAAGCAAAGGACATCACCTCACTGTGGAAGTAAACCCCGGTCTTGCCACTCACTAGCTCTGTAGCATTGAACAGTCTCCATAACCTCGCTGTGCCTCAGTGTCCTTCCCCACCAAATGGAAATCATTCATCAGCAGCTGAGGACTGAATGACTCAGGATATGTAAAACACTAGAGTGACACCTGGCAGGCAGCAAATGCTTCTGAATACTTACTGAGCAAAAAGAGGATTTCAAGGGCCTCCCTGGTGGTGCAAGGGTTAAGGTGCAGCACTATGAAGCATCCACAGCCAGGGAGGGGGCCCCCATGACACAGCAGACCTCTCCTGTCTCCCCGCTGCTGCACTCAGCAGTGGATTTCAGTAGAGCCACCTGTTCTGCTCTCCACTCTGTCTGTGGTGAACCCTCTCAACCCCCACACTTCTGGTCTGTACCTCAGTTCTTCTGTGCATGGATAAATGGATCTTTAAAAAAAAAATTCAAGAACCAATGGACCTGGCTGAGTGTAGGCAAAATGAAGATACGCTGGCTCTTTTTCGCCTCTGCCTGCTTTGTCTACAGCAGCCACCTGCAGCCTTGTTTTCTTCCTAGTTTTGGCTGCACACGGTGATAACATGTTATTGCTTGGGAGCATGAGTGTGTGGCTTGTGCACCTAGAAACAGACACCAGGCCAAGAAGCCAGAGAGTTTGGGCATGCGCATATACAAGCAGGACACCCGCTGAGGAGCACGGCCTGGGACAGGAGAGAAGCCAGAGAGCCCGTGCAGAGATGGCACAGCTGGGGGCTCCCTTGCCGCTGCCCTGCCTGCGGCCTGCCTGCGTGCCTGCGGCCTGCCTGCGGCCTGCCTGCGTGCCTGCATCCCCGCTATGGCACAGAGGCTGTCAGATCTGTGGAGGCTCCAAGATTCTTCTGTCTGCCAATCAGTGGACCCGCCAGCCTGATGGCGGCCATGACACTGAGGGTCAGCACATGCGCATCCCCTGCTCACTCAGGGTTGCCCCGCCCCACAGAGGGGAGCAAAATGCTTAATAAAGTTGCTTTTCCCTTTTATTTTTTCTCTTTATGAACAGAACTATCAATTCAGACTCTGAGGACAGGCCCTGTGAAGGGACTAGGTGCACACGAGAGCTAGTGGGTGACATGTATGCATGTTGGGGTGCTACTGAGCACTTTTTGGTGAGACCATCATTTGAAGGGCACTTCTGGGAGATGGCATGCACTGGGCACCTTGTCCCCTTTTGGGGACCAACCAGAAGGAAACAGTGGAAACTGGTGGTAGCAGGAGCCGCAGGTAGGATCCTTCCCAGAAGAGCTGCTAGTTGATGCGTCTCATACAGCACCTTCCGTGACTGGCTGTCCACTTGGCGTGGACACTGGTCATGAGTGACCTCCTTTTCCATGAATGTCAATCCTGAAACAGCATGCATGTGTGTATTTAGAGGTACCTCTCTTTCAAAAAGAAAATAGCTTTATTAAAATGTAGCCATCCCTGGGCCTCCCTGTTGGTGCAAGGGGTTAAGTCTCTGCACTATGAAACTGCACTGCAGCACGAGTTCGAGTTTGATCCCAGGCAGGAAGGAGACCCACATGGCGCAGTAGGCCTCTCCTGTCTTGCCCGCCGCTCCCCTCAGCAGTGTGTTTCAGTGTATTTGCCTGTTCTGCTCCCCACTCTGTCTCTGGTGAATCCTCTTACCCCTTGCACCTCTGGCCTGCACCCCAGCTCTTGTATGCAGAAATAGGTAAATCTTAAAAAAAAAAAAAGAATGTAGCCATTCTGAGAACTTGAATTACCTACTTTGTTGATACAAAGAATGTCATTACAAGAGTTGACCTTGCTTTTTACCACCAAAACTAGCATATCCAGATTTTTTTTTAAAGCATCCACAACAAGGCAACTTTCTAAGTTTTTCCTCTCTATGAGACCACATCCATGGCTTGTCAGCCTCAGATGACCCCCACCTGTGTGCCCACCATATTTCTGTTCTGGACCCAGCACTGTGAGGGCACCAGGGACACAGGACACAAACTCAGCCGTGAGCCTGTTGGGTGAAGTAGACCAGGGCGAAGGGACTGGAAGAGGCATGTAGAGGGGCTACAGAATGCTGACGGCTGAGTCACGAATAATGATTATGAGAACAATAGCGACTAGCCGAGCACTCCAGACGGCTGGCTCTGCCTTGACAAGCGGCTACATGTATGGCCTGGCAGCCAGCTCTCCTCGGCTAACTCAGGGCCGGTCCCCGAGTGATGCTATCATCTGTCCATCTTTCCATCCATCTTTAATCAAGAACATTTTAAGCACAGGGCATTGAGATCTCAAGGCCAATGAAAAACAGGTCCTTCGCACAGTATCTATTTTGCTATATTAACTTATACATCAGTCAATTCAAATCACTTTGGGAATGAATGGAAGGCTAAAGAAGGTAAATTCCAGTAATTATGACTGACCTTCTTTCTAGGCTATATTTTGCAGACAATATTGCAAGTTTGCAAGAGCATGAACTTGGCATGAGCATTTCAACATTTAACCACATAGGACACCTGGACAACTTTCTGAACCTCATTTTTCTCATCCTAATCTGATGAGAAAGATAGTAAAATACTACTTGCAAAATATGCATGAAATTATATGTGCAAAAGGCAAAGTAGGGTGATTGAAGTCAAATGTAAAAAAGTAAACTCACACATGGACACAAAGGAAATTAAAATTGTTAAAAATCATTTATAGAGTTAAGATAAGTCCCCTAAATAAGTAAAAATAAAAAATTCAGAAATCATAAATGAATAGTATAATAGATTTGAATACATAAAAGTGATTAATTCCTAAACGGTAGCTAACATATAGCAAGAATAAAATTCTTAAAAAGCATGTAACAGACCAGGAAAAAAATGTTGCAACTATCAAAGATTAAGAACCATAGTCTTAAATGAATTCCTGCAAATCAATAAGAAAATCACAGCCCTAAAGAAAAATGACAACATACTACATATGAGCAATTCACAAAAGAATTATCAAATGACAATAAATATCTGGAAACATTCTCAGTCCCATGAGTTTTTAAGAAACACAGACTTAAACGATAAGATGATCCCATTGTTTTCCCTATCCTATTGACAAAAATCTTAAACTTTGATAACATTCCTCACAGACAGAGTTATGGCCAAATGGGGTACTTGGATAGTGGAGATTGCCAGGCTTTGTTGTAGATGCCTGGCTTCCAAACAGAAGGATCTTCAGAAAAAAATCAAGCAAAACAAAGACTTCTATTGTCATGCTAGTGAGATAAGGTTATTTCCTGAATCTCAGTGTTGCGTATGTGATTTGCTGAGCTCACGGAGAACCAGGCACTGAGTGTGCACTTGGACTCATCCTTCCGCTCTTCTCTGCATATCGCCTTTCGCCCCCCAACCCCCCAAACCCCGGTGCTGGCCAACTCTTATATTTGATGGAAAACAGGGCAACAAGCAAATTCTGAGTTTTATGTCTTACACCTTCAACCTATAGGAGGCGAGAGATGCAAAGCATACATTCTCCAGGTCTAAAAGCCTTAAGGAAGGGACTCCCGGTCCCTGACTGTGCCCAGTGACCGTAGCTGCACCAATGACTGGAGACCTGGGAAAAGGGGTTCTGTGATCAGCCCCATTCAAGTCTAGTCTGCTCCTAGCTCAGCCCACTGAGTCAGAAGAGTTCTCTCTTTTTTTTCAAGATTTATTTATGCATACAAGAACTGGGGTACAGACCAGAGGTGCAGGATGCGAGAGCATTCGTGGGAAACAGAACAGGTGGATCTACTGAAATCCACTGCTGAGAGGAGCAGCAGGGAGACAGGAGAGCTCTGCTGCGCCTTGTCGGTCAGCTCCCTGACCGGGAATCGAACTCGCGCTGCAGTAGCTGCGGATAGTTTCATAGTGCGGTGCATAACCCCTTGTGCCACCAGGGAGGCCCCCCACTAAGTCAGAATCTCTCTTATGAGCTGAACAAGTCCCACCTGGATGATGTGAGAAGGCATTTTTCCAGAAGAAAATTCTATTTCCAAAAGAAAATTATGCTAGCTGGATTATAATGGGGGTACAAGTATATAGGCATGGATTATCTTTTTACTAAATCAAGTAACTGAAAGATAAATTGGTATATGCAGCCAATTGCAAGAGATAATTAGCAATACCTATAACCTTATATCCACTAGCCTTTGACCTTATAACATAAATACACAAAAATATATTATATCAAATATGAAATTATCAATTTATCCAACAAATATTTGGTGTGTTTTCTGTGCCTCTGCTATCCTAAGAGCTGAAGTAATGGTAGTAAAATAGAGGAAAGTTTTCTACATTTATATTTGAGTGGGGGATACATGATAAGCAAGTGATTGGCACATTGCCACTGTTTATTATTAACATTCTGTCCAACTTCAATTTCCAGACTTCACAATCTCGCAATATAAATGTATTTTCTGTTTATGCTCAGGGAGTTTTCATTATCTTCAAAGCCCCATTTGTGATACCCTATACACTTGCAATTGGAAATGGTATCAGGTTATGTCTAATTTTTATGGAATTGTACGTTTTACAAAGAGCTTGCCAGTCTACTTTCCCTTGGCTGTCATACCCCAATACTGTGCTTAGGCAAAAGCAGGTATTATTATTATTATCTTGGTCACCATTGAGTCTCCAGAGCTATGAAAGATGTAAGGCATGCATAAAACAGACACCATGGAAGTGTTATTGAAGGAATCAAAATTAAAAGGCACAACTCAGGACACAGTGTTACAAAGGAGGTTACCTAGCAAGTCACCTGAGTGAGAATTGCTAGTTCCAGTTCTTAGACTTTTTTAGTCTCTTGATGCTTGCAGTTTCTAAAATCATGCATTGTTAGATAACCCCATTTTACTTTATAGCTGCCATTCCTTCTGAGTTTAAAGACCTGGTAGTTTTTTTTTTTTTTTTTTTTTTCTATTGAAATATTTAAGTAGATATTTTTTGGTGGTCAATTCACAAAACAGAAATAGCTCTTGTAAAACCAGAAACAAATTAACAAATGGAGCCCACAGCCTTGAGTATTGATAATACTCAAATCTGAACCTGATGAGAAATCTAAGGCTCGTGTCATGATTTTAACTATATATGTATGCTTGAACTAGACAAAATGCCTTTTCAAAATGAAGTGATTATTCTAATTGAGTACTGATTCCTTTGAGCTCCAGAATATGATGATGCGTCAACTTTTTCAGCCATGCCTACTCAATAATTGTGGATATCAAGGGATGAGAAACTAGTTGATTCTGAAGGGCGGGGGTACACACTGCAAAACAAAGTCATTGTAGGCAATTTGGTGAGCAAGCAAGTGTTTTAGGTACCACAAGTTAACAGATTTAATTAAGACAAAGAGCAAGAGTGAGTCCTTTTACATGATGCAATGAATCAACAGAGGAGAGTTTATTTGGGTCCACCCTCTTTCTTGGAGAAGACTCATGAATACTATCACCTGCCTTTGCAGATGTCCAGGTAAAGGCACCATGGAAAAAGAACATCTGTTCTTGAAATTTTACTTTGTCGTGGAGGTCCTCTGACTGCACTACAGAGTATAACACCATAGTCATGTCTTTCCAGATGACAAAGAATAACAAACACACAAAGTCCCTCACTCAATATTCATGGCAGCCTCCTGCCATGGAAGTAATGAGCTTTGGAAGACCAACAACTCTGGTTCTGAATTCTAGCCTTCACCCTGAATGACTTTGAATAAACCATTTAATTTCTCTAAACCTCAAGTTTATAACCTAAAAATTTAGGATCACACTATTTACAAGATTTTTCTCAAAGGTATTTGAGCAACTAATTTTTACTAATCTTAACACTGTAATTACATGTAGTAAGACTTACAGATGGTCATGTTGTCGTATTGATCTGCATTCTTTATAAGCATTTTATGTCCATTGAGAACACATCTTTGACTCATGAGTTACTTAAAAATTCCTTGGATTTCAAAGTCCCTGGACAGTTTTCCTTCTTCTCTTGACTTTTCAGATGTTCTACATTTATATACATTTATATAATCCCCAAGGTTGCCAGTACTTAGTGGGAGGAGCAGGGGAAAATACATTCATGGAAACGAAAGTCCTAAACATTCTTTTTTAATAGCACTGTACTGTAAAAATAAGGGCCATTCTGAATGGCATTAAATGACAATGAAATGTCAAAACTAGAAAACTAGCTTTTGCTAATAACATTGTAATTACACGTCGTAAGGGTTACAGATGATCTGTTATATCTGTAACAGAGCTACGGGCGTGTCTAGCTGATGATCCAAGCTAAAAGCTATCTTGTTAGGGAGGTGGATAACCGCCAGTGGGTGTTGGTCTGATGATGCCTAGTAAGCAAGCCTTCCTGAAAATTGTCTCTCTGGTGAGTACCTGACATGGCCAGGCTTAAACATTCTCCCTTCAGCTTATGCCTATCAGCACCCATGAAGAATGCAAGGACCGACCGTAGACCCAATAGGGCCGCATGCTGTGGCACCCACAACAGAGAAGGTCCAACGCGTTTAACAGAAGCAGTTAGATAAGAAGACACTTCAGCTCTCCCACCAAATAGTCTTATAGATGTGCTTCACCACTGACAAACAAAATACCTAATTTAAATGGCTCTTTGGATTATGGCTAATATATTTCTTGTAACTTCTTGATATGCTGAAGGGACCACAAGAAGTTGAGTGTGGTATGTCTGCCTACCAGCTGGAGGAGGGAAGATTTGGTTTCCTCTGGCCTCTTTCAGCTATTCAGGAGCCAAACTCAGTAGGTATTAGTAATCACTCCCTATATAACAGACACTATAGTATGTACTAAGGGTAGGAATGCATAAATTTTTCTTATTTGATGACTTCTATACCAAGGATGTTTATATGAAATTGGCTTTCTTTATCAAAAAGCTTCACTGCATTTTAGAAACTGTTTTCCCTTATCTCAATCCATTAATTCTTACAGCAAGATAGAAACAGCTTCTATTATTGCTCATATTTTAAAATGACGGTGGTGAGGCCCAGAAATGTAAAAGTCCCAACAAGTAGGAGAATTAGAGTTACAGTACCTGGCCTCAGCCAGGACACTCCATAGCTCAAGGGTACTCAGTCATTTTCCCCCAAGCTCTGTCAATCTTTGGCTAATATTCCACTTTATTATTATGCTCAGTTTCCTAAATCTTTCCACCAAACCAAAGACAACACTAGGTAGGGGCTTCATTATTATAATGCATTATAATTTAATATATCTGTTCTTGTTCACATTCCATTAGTAGTTGTTGAGTTAAACTGAATGACTACAAGAGAATGTAGATTCTGAAATTAAAACAATAGCAACGGATGATCTTCCTTATAATAAACCAATCTGCCTTGATCTCTTCCTAATTCTCTGATCTCAGGTAAATTAGTAAGATTTTCTTAGCTTAGCTTTAGTATTTGTCAAATGGATATAAAAATGTATAATAACGGTTACTTTACAGGATTGTTACAAATGTAGAAAATACTCCATAAGTGGTAATTATTATACAATATGTACAATCCTAGGACACTATCCCCCACACTCGATCACACACTTCCTGAGGACAGGGACGTGTCAGTTCTGTGTCCTTCCCAAGCGCTGGAAAGAGATTTGCTAAATGAGTAAGTGAATATGGCACTTCAAAAGGATTCTCAATTATCAGTGTTACAAAATGTTACAAAACTTTACTAAGAGGAAACTGATACAGTATTTTGTGAGTATAGTAAATATACATATATACAAATATAGATGCACTATCTTCTATACTAAAATACAATACGTGATCATCAATCATTCTGGATCTTTTCACTAAAGTGAGAAGAAATTTACTCTATTATTTATCTTACTTTTGAAATCACCATCAACTAACTCCCTACTACCTGCCTTTATTCTTTCCTGGAAACTAATCATGCATCCATGCATGCAATTAACATTTACTGAGCACTGACTCTCCACCACAAACCAGGTTATAAGGATTCATAAGACTCTTTCTCTGTTTTTAAAGGATTTATACACTACCCAGGAAAAAATGCGTAAACAATTTATAATTAATGGAGGTGTTATGATAGAAGTACAAAAAAGTGTGATGCTTATAATAGTGATTCATTTTGCCTGGGGAGTTTGTTTATGGGAATTTACATGCAGGAAAGTGATTTTTCTCTTTGCAAATTAAATTGACTTACTGGTAATAAAAATAGTTTCCATTTGTGTTCACTTTGCAAAGTGCTTTCACATCTATTTCTTTTTTAATCCTCACAGTGAAAGCTCTGTCATTTAGTGATTTTTGAAAACTATATTAATCAAAAAAAGGGAGCAATGAGGATGACAGATAAATAACATGGAAATTTGTTCTAACAACCATAAACGATACAAGCCAGAACTAGAAACAAGACTTTGCTAGAGCCTCACAGAGGGCAAAAGGGGTTCCTTCCCTTCATCCTCATGTCACTACCTTACCTCCAGCCCAATCCACCATTTTGCTCATAGCTCATTGAAACAACCATCTAATCTAACTGTATTTGATGATCTGTGCCTCCTTTCCTTCCCAGTCATGTGTGACACTGGCCATAAAATGACAACTTTTAGACACAAATTAAACCATCCATTTTTCTGCTTAAAACTCTGTTAGCCTATAGAACTCCCACTCCCCATAGAATAGAGTCCAAATGCTTATAAAAAACTTTGCCTTCAAAACCTGGAAGATGGGAGCACGGGGGACTGAGGTGATGGTGCTCTGGTGAGATGGTGATGGGGAATACATGGGGGTTACAATTGATGGCAAATATATGTAAATTTAAAAATTTTATATAAAAATAAATAAAAATATATTATTGAAGTAACACTGTATTATAACACAATGTTATAATAATCAGAAAAAAAAAACCTATCAAATTCTTCTGAATCTTTTTTGCTCACTCTCTCGCAACTATCTTTCTGATTTTTCTCAAAGCCACCATCCCATTTCCATGTCTGTGTCTTTATGGTGTCTTGGGTCTAGAGTACCTTTAGCTCTCCACCATTCTGCCTGGAACAACAATGGTGGACATAGAGCATGTAGACTGGGAGTGCTATTTACATAGACTTAACAATAGTAAAATTATGGCAGCACAATTCTGGCTCTTGACTTATTATTGATTTCTTAACTCATCACTCAATAAAATACAGTGGGAACCACTAATCTAGCTCTTTCTCTTAAAATCTCAAGAAGAGATCACTACGTCTTTATTATATACCAAAGATTCATGAGATATATATTCATTTAACATTAAACTATACCTTTTGAATCACATTTTGTGCTAAATGATAAGGAACTCACTGGGGATCAGTTTTTTTTTTTAAAGGCAAATATGTGTCTACTTGTGGATCTCACAGTCAATGAAACAGAGAAAAGACGAAGTTGAGCCTTGCAGACTGGGGATAAGCGCTAATAGGGAGAGGCCCTGAGAAAAGGCGCCTTTGGAGAGGGTTACCCCAGAAGGTCTCTATAAGGAAATCATATTGTAGATGAAACTTGAAAGACAAAAGACATCCATGCACGTAGGAAGAGTCAGCTGGGCCCAGGAGCAGCTCGGCGTGAGTGGAGACTGAAAGGCCAGTGTGGTTGAGCTGAGTTAGTGAGCAGAAGGTGTTGCCAGCTGATGGTTGAGCAGGCAGGAAAACCACTGAAAGATTGTAAGCAAGAAAGAGATGAACACGGATGCCCTGTGGCTACGTCCCAGAGAATGAATTATAATGGGTCAGGAGTAGAAGTCAGACCAGTTAGGAAGTTGCCATCATCCGTTTTCTTAAGCTCCACGGATGAACAGAACTACAGTCGCATGTGGGAGAGAAGCGGAGGGACTGGAGATCATGCTGGAGGTGGGAGGTGAAACCAACGAGAGCATTTTGAAGAACTAGAAACAAATGAAAAATAAGTCTTAGGTTTCTGACCCAAAGCAACAAGATAAACGGAAAGTCATTTACAGAGACAAGAGTGACTGAGGTAGGGAATGGGAAGAAAATCAAGATTCATTTTGGACAAGACCTGAGGTACTTGTGGAACATTCCAGAAGAGCTATCAGGTAAGCAGCTGGATTGGCATGTTTGTCTTCAGAAAGGAATGCTGAGCTTGACATGTAAGTGTTGAGGCTCTTAATACATGGATAGGTGAGATGAATCAGTGTGTGGTATGTATTACAGGAACTAATGCAGGAAGAGCAACACACATTTCACTCAAAACATAACAAATATGCCTCCCTGGTGGCACAAGGGTTGAGCACCTCACTGAGGGGCTTCTGCACCCACTGCAGCGCAAGTTGGGTCCCCAGCCAGGGAGGGGACCCACATGGTGCAGCAGACCTCTCCTGCCTCGCCCGCTGCTCCCCTCAGCAGTGTATTTCAGTCAATCTGCCTGTTCTGCTCTCCAGTCTATCTGGTGAATCCTCTCACCCACACCCCACACCTCTGGCCTGTACTCCAGTTCTTGTATGCATAAAGTCTTTTAAAAAAATGTTTAAAAAAACCATAACAAACATGCTCAAAAAATATTACATGTAGAATAGTGCTTATGGTTGGGACATCTTCACACAATGCAACCTGAATTTTTTCTAATAAGGAAAAATTGTTATTTTTATCATTTTCTTCTCAACAGCATAGAAAATATTCAGCAGCCTTAGAAACCTATGCATGTATTTGGAGTCATTTAGAAGGTTTTATAAATTCATAATGTAGAAATACAAAAGAATGAAAAGTCTGGCTCTGTGAAACTACCTGGCTCATGTAATGATGTATAATCTAGTATAAATATATATGTGACAAAGCTGCATATGTAGATGATTCATTTTTAAAAATATTTTTAAGAAACTAAATGGAAAGGTAATTAAATTATTCAGATTTTCAGGTCTTAGAACCTACATATAAATTAAACACATTCCAGAATGTTAATTAATCAATATATAGTATTGTTGCTTGATTAATTTTATGGTGTGGCATGCATAAAAATTACCATGGCTAAGAAAATGTAGTTTGACCTCACACCTCCTATCTCCACTATTTCATAGCCACATGTCTGTGGGCAATTTAAATAACTTGTTGGTGCCTCAATTTCCTCAGGAATGCATAGATTACTGTAATACCTATTTAGTCAGGTTGAGAATTGGCAGTAATGTGTGCAAATGCACCATGCTGTGCCTGAAGTAATAGGTGACCCCTGTATCAGGGGTTCTCAAGCTGGGTGAATAGTAGAATAACTAGGGCGTTTTTATATCCAGGCTTCACCCAAATCATTTGTAAATCAGAATTTCTAAGATAGGGTTCAGGCGAAAGATAATTTTTTTAAAAGCTCAGAGATGATTCTAACACATAACCAGAGTAGAGAGTCACTGATCTCTAGTAAGTACCACATACAGTATATAGACAGCCAAGGTTTGTGTTAAAATGTATTTGTATTTCAAATACACTGATTCAAAAGAATACCTGCACTACTATGTTTATAGCAGCACTCTTTACAATAGAAACAACCTAAATGCCCAAAAACAGATGAGTGGATTGGGAAGCTGTGGTACATATACATGATGGAATACTACTCAGCAATCAGAAATGAAAAACTAGACTCATTCATAGGAACATGAATGGAGCTGGAAGGGATTATGCTCAGCGAAGTAAGTCAGAAGGCAAAAGAAAAATACCAGATGGTTCCTCCCCTAGGAGGAATATAAGGGAACCAAATAAGGATCAAGGAAAGGAATAAGAACAATAACAATAATAACAATAAAGACACAGAAACCAAAAATGAGGAGACAAGGACAGACTGGGGACACCTGGTGGGGAGGGGAGGGGGAGGGTTGAGGGCAGACGGGAACACAGGGGACTGAGGTGATGGTGCACTGGTGAGATGGTGATGGAAAATACATGGGGATTACAATTGATGTCAAATATATGTAAATAAATAAAAATGTTAATTAAAAAACATTTTAAAAATGTATTTGTATTTAATATAGATAAGTACAAATTTAACCAGTTAAGCAAGTAATCTGAGGACTTTTAAGATCTGTCTAGCAATTTAATTTAGGAAAGAAAAGTGAGTTGGAAGCACAAAGGATACTCAGGTACAAAGAGATGGTGTTCAACCCACTGCGCCACCAGGGAGACCCATGTTTGAGACTTCTTAAAGACCAGCAACCTATGTCCTATTTGTTTACATATGTATTAACTTAAACATCATGTAAATATTCGGCCCACATCCTGCCTAGTTTAACTTGGAGTTGGAAGGAAGGTAGGAAGGGAAGACCAGGAATGGCTTCTACACGTGCCCGGAGGGGAGGCAGCCGCAGGCATGAGACACCAGCGGGATCTCTGTCCCTTGTTTCAGCAAGAGCAACAGGAAAACCACCGAGCACAAAGCCACCAGCTCCTCATAGACTTAAGACGCTGTCATTGCCTCTGCGACACCAGGAGACAAGGCCTCACACAGCAGTCGGCGCGAAGAGGGAAGAGTAACCCTCAGAGCTACACGAGAGCTCCTTTCCAACATGCTAAATGTTCTGACTTGGCACTTTTTTAAAACTTCACTCCCATCTTTCAAAGACTTTATAACATCCCATCACTTCCTGGAGGTCTTCTCCAGTGTGGTGCTGACAAGTCTTGAGCTCCACCAAGACCTCAGAGTGGATTAACAGCAGAAGCTCTGGGGTTCTGGCCCCACTGTGCGCCCTGTGGCTTTAGGCAAGACGCTCACCACCTCTGGGCCTCAGCTGACGGCCGGGCAAGGAGGCCGCTGACAGGACTGACCACCAAGGTGGAAAGAGGCTGACGACAGGGCTGACCACCAAGGTGGAAAGAGCAGTGTCTTGCAGGTAGAGAGTACTAAATAAGTCCTAACACGTCATGTTATAAATTAATAGTTAACATTATAAGTGTTAGTGTTTACATTGTAGACAGGAACTTCTGAATTTTTCCCCCACATTCCAACCTTCCTTAAATGGGAAGAATGTAGGTGTCCCTGTTTTAATTACCACAGCATTACTTATTTCAGAAATTAATGAAACAAAACATATTGGTCACATTTCACCTTTTCTGTAAATAAACATCTCTACACAGTGCTTCTAAAATAGATTTCTCGTCCATGAATCTTCTGTGGTGTTGATACTTCAGAGTCTGTGCTAGCAATGGGAGAACTTGGCAAGTCGACCGGCCTTGCACCGTGGTAGAGAAGTGGCAGGACAAACTGGCCGAAGATTCATAAATTGAAATAAGGCAGTATCTGTTAGACACACAGGACAAGTCTCTAAATTTGAATGAGCTGAACATGAGGATAAAGATTTGTATCAATCTCATTTCAGTTCCTTTGAAATATTTTCTGAGTCTCCTGTCTAAGGAGACCAGCCAGCAAAAGAGAGCTCGTGTGTGGTCAGGGATTAAGTCAAACAAATGCCTTTAGAATCCAGCATCCTTCCTTCTCTTTCCCATTCTCCTATTAAGAGGCCAAATCTTATCCTCCTTGGTAAGTGAACTACAGGGGGATCTGAAGAGGTTGGAGCTCCTAAGCTAGAGAGATCCTTGATCTCGTGTCTCAGGAGAGATTCCAGGTTGCAGTCCCGCAATAAATAACAGGTTCTGGACTAATTTTTGTTTACATGTAAAATCAACGAATCAAGCACTCTTTAACCAATAGTTATGCCTAAATTTTGAGCTATTATGAGTAATCCTAAAAGCAGTCTCAGGAAAGTTTGACTTGTAGACAGGCACCTTATGGTCTTACCAGAATGAAGGCCCTACCTCCCTCAACGCAAGGCAGCTATCCCTCGCTTTGCAAAGGCTATGTTACGTGACTTCGTTTTTACAGAAGACCTACATCGGTTCCCGTTTTGCCTAACCCAAGCAAACGAAGATGTTCACTTCCATAACAAAAGGCAAAATGAGCATTCAGCATTGGTTTTGCAGCAGATGTTCCAGAAGCCTTGTGCAACCCAAAAATCTAGAGTTGCACAATCAAATTCCTTCTCCAGAAACTGCTGTGGATGGGCTGTGTGTGTTTCCTCCTAATCATGTCATTCCTGCTTTTATTATATATTAGTTTTATTTTTGGTTTTATGTGGTATTTGGCATGATTTAGTAGGTAATCTTTTGGGTATGGAAATGCTCAAAAGTTTTTTTCCATATAAATTAATGGCAATCGCTTGCTTTACTTAATGCCATTTTGACTTGAGAAAGGTTTCATAGGAATACTCTACTTTCAAATAATGGGGTAAACCTGTATACCAGACTGGTCAAATGGTCTCCCTACTTTTCCATACACCCCTTCTCAGATACTTCCCCAGCTACCTGCTAAGGTAGCTTGTCTTTGGGCTTACAGGGAGTGAGACTGCAATAGATCACACAGTTGTAACTAAGAAGATACTTTTCAAATTACTGATTTCATATCCTTCAGATAAACACCCAGTATTGGCATAGCATATAGTATTTCCATTCTTCATTTCTGGAGAAATCTTCACATTGTTTTCCATAGTGATGGCACCAATTTAGATTCCTACAAATGATGTGTATGGTCTTCCTTATCTCCCTATCTTTGTGAACACTAGTTTCTTGTCCTACTGGTGAACAGTCACCTCAGAGTGACATTTTTACTGTGGATTCATTTACATACCCTAGTCATAGCAATGATGGCCATCTCTTCATGTGCCTGCTGACCTCTTCTATGTCTTTTTGGGAGAAATGTCTATTCAGGTCTTAAACCCATTTTTAAATTGAGTTGTTCATTTGTTGCTGAGTTGTAGATCGGGGGCTCACAAGGGTGAAAGCAGTGACCCAAGGTTGTCTTCTCCAGGCAGTATAGTACCTGTTGCCCATTTCCATCAGGACCTTGACCTCTCCACCCACCAACTTGATGTCTCCACCTACCAACTTGATCTCTCCACCTACCAACTCTACCACCTACAATCCAAGGTTGTCTTCTCCATTTCCATCAGGACCTTGATCTCTCCACCTACCAACTAATAATCATCTACCCAAGACAAGAAAACCTATCTCCGTGGCCATGTTCTCTCAGTGACAAGTATGTGACCTGTCATGACATGCAAGACATTCATCCAGTCATAGGAATGGCATTGGCACCAAGAAAAGAGAAAGTAATCATAACCCAAGAAGAGATCATGGATTTAGAGTTTTTCTTCAACCTCTTCTCCAAACCTTTTTCCTTGGGAAGAACCTAAAGACATTTTGAACATTCAAAAAAGGTCTTGTATAACTGAACACTTTCAAATGGCCTGTACATTTCAAGCCATCTAAAAAATTTTTATCATAAGTTGAAATTGTTGCAGAGGATGTAATTTTCAATATATGCATATTGTCACCATGTTCAATATATCCAGAGAAGTCTGAATAGCAAAACAAATTAAAACCCTTGACTAGTGATTTAAAATGTTTGAATAATTCTTTTGTAAAATTTGGAAATTTGAGACCTTTCCTTATTCTCTTTGATCTTGTATTTCCATTATTGTTTTGTCTGGATTTTACACACATATCTGAAATCAAAACTGTGGGCTGCTTACATATTTCAGTTTTTAGAAAATGTCATATATAGCTTACCGGCAAAACATTAAGCCAATTACACTTTTTTCAGAAAAAAAACTTCCTGCTTTTTCAATACAAATGTGTTAAAGCATTCAAGAAATATTATGAAACATTTGGAAATAAGTTATAAAATAAATCCTCTAGGACAGATTACAAAAAGTAGTCAAGATTAAAATAATGTAGATCTAATATAAATAATTGACCCACGTTCATAAATTATAAAAGGCAGATAAATCAGTATGAAAGTTCTCATTAACATATTTGTAATAAAGCAAAAAAAGTATAGTTTATGAAATAATGATGATATCATACCTCCGATGATATGTCTCTCTCCAGGCAAAGCAAGGGATGGTGGGATAGAGAGAACACGATCCTACTAGGTGCTGGGCTCACAGCAGAGTCAAAGACACATGAAGGTGACAGCAAAAAGGTGGAAAAATATATGCTGCCCCCAAGAGGACCCGAAAGAACTGGGGGACCATGCAAATAGCATTTGCAAACAGCATTTGCAAACAGACTTAACAAGAAGACTTGTTATCGAGCCAGAGGGACATAATAATAACAGTCAATTCTTTTTTTTTTTCCATTTTATTTTTTTTATTTTATTTTATTTTTTTTATTAAAATATTTTAAGATTTACATATACTTGCCATTAATTGTAATCCCCATGTATTCCCCATCACCATCTCACCAGTGCACCATCACCTCAGTCCCTCGTGTTCCCATCTTCCCTCAACCTTCCCCCTCCCTTCCCCACCAGGTGTCCCCAGTCATAACAGTCAATTCTTCAGAAGATAAAGCAATGATAAACAGAATGTAGCAGACAACCACGTTCTCCCAAATGTTACTTAAGATGCATTTAAATATATATGTAAAGTATAGTATGTAATATGTAAGATATAAAATGTTAAGTACAATACAAATATTTTAAAAAGAAGACAATTTGACAATGATATTCTGAAATTTCAATAACTCACTTCCTTGAATAGGTAGAATGAGTAAGCAGAAGGTCAACAGAGAAACAAAACCTGAACAGCATTGCAACCCACTAAGTGGAGCCAGAGCTACAGAGCGTGCCAGGTGACAGTAGCAGACTATAATACCTGCTTCTCAGGTGCACCCAGAACATTCTCAAGATAGAGGGATGTTAAGAGGCTGTAAAAACAATCTCAGTGAATTTACAAACATTTACATCATACAAAGTAGGTTCTTTGACCACAATGGACTAAAATTAAGACAGATAACATAACAGAAGAGTAACTATCATAGTAAGAGGTAATTTGAGAAAATCACATATAAGTGAAAATAATTAAATCCTCCTAAATAAAATGTGGTTCAAAGAAGAAATTATACAGCAAACTGCAAAGTAATTAGAGATAAGTGAAAACAAAGACACAACATAACAAAACATATAAGATGCAATTAAAATAACAAGGGCAATTTATAGTTTCAGATTGATAATAAGACTAAAGATCCCAAATCAGCAACCTAAACTTCTACCTTAAGAAGCAAGTAAAAGAAGAATAAGCTAAAACCAAAACAAGCAGAAGGGAGAAAACAATACAGATTAGAGCAAAAATAAATTAGATAGGGACTATAAATAAAACTGAACCTCAAAGAAGTTAAAAGTTCTTTGGAAAAGATCAACAAAACTAAGCTTTAGGCCGACCAAGAGAAAAAGACAGGATTCAAATGACTAAACTTAAGAGTAGGAAAGGGAAACTCTAGCCCACATAAAGAAAAATGTTTGTAAGGAATACTGCAAGTATTTGTCAAGATATCAAATTAAGATAACTTAGATGAAATGGGCAAATTTCTACCGAAACACAACTGAAACTGAATCATAAATAAATAAAAAATCTGGATAACATGAGACTGAATTAGCAATTTTAAGGCTTCCCAACAGGCCCAGATAGCTGCTCTGGTGAATTCTACCACACATTTAAAGAAGAATTCAGCCTCATACTTCAGACCCTTTACAAAAAATTAGAAGGGAACGTCACACTTACCCACTTATTCTATGAAACAGTTACCTTGATTCCAAAACAGACAACGACATCAAAAGAAAACTACATACCAGTATCCTCTATGAATATAGATGGAAATGGACCCTCCTATTTATACACACGTGATCACACACCATTTCCCAGAGATGCAAGATTGGTTTAAGATCTGAAAATCAATGCCATGTATCATATTGATAAAATAAACCACAGAAACCACAATCATCTCAATAGATGCAGAAAAAGCAGTAATAACTTTTATATTGATTACATAATGAAACGATATTTTTGCATGTATTAAGTAAAATAGGCCACCTGATTTAATTCCACCTAATTCTTTTTTCCTTTTTGTAGATGTGGCTACTGGAAAATCTCATATTCCATAACGTCGCTATCATCTGGAGCTCACACCCTGCTTCTGCAGGACCATTGCTGTGTGATCGAAAGGAGAAGTCTTCACAGACTGGTGTCGGGTTTAACACACCGTCCCCGCAAGCATCAGAACCCGAATGGGAGTCCAGCTCTGTCTCCAAAGCCGCCAGCTGCCCTATTTACAACACTGGGTTTCCTTAGGGATGAGATAGTCCGTGGGTCTGTTTAATATTTACCTTACAAACTCCTTTCTTCCCTTACAGCTGTAGGAAGACCTTGGCCACTCCTTTTTCATTTATTTTCCAGCTACTCATGGGATTTTACAATTGTGATCATCATCTATTTGCATGTTTTTTGGTGAATTTTTGGTTTTGCGTTTGCTTTTGTTACCTGTTCCAGTGCAGCTCACGTTCTCTGGCTGGCCTTCTAGGTTACTCTTCGCCCTAGCAGCAGGTCGAGAGAGCTAAGGTTTCCTTGCACCTCCAAACACTCATTCTGTGTCAAACATGAGGGGCACTTTCCACCTAATAAGTGCTCAGCATCTTCATGACCTCCACCTTGTAAATGACGTCTGGTGTTCCTTTCACTTCAAAGATCACAAAACTGAGGTCCCCAAAGTTTCCTGAATGTACACAGGAACAGGAGTTGGGGTGAAAGCCAGGGTTCTGACTCCACAGTCCCTGCCTGTCCATGGAAACCGCCTCCCTGCCTCTTACGCAAGATAAATATGGAACAGCCATGAGGCTGGGATCACTTGTGTTTTCATGATATGACGCATACCCTATCAAAATTTTCTGAGTCCTTTATTTCCATAGAAGTTTGTGATTTCTATTGAAAATTGAGGCCCACTTTTCTTATTGTTATGGATCATGTTCTCTAAACTTAATACGACTCCTTTATCAATGAATTTTGGATGCAAGAGAATATGGATGTCTCTAGTTGTGTCTAGAGCACTGTGCAAAGAGGAGACCATACTGAAATCAAACATCCATCTTTCTCAGATGTCTCTCTCTCCCACGGAGAGACCAGCGCTAAGCCTGCTATCACATAACCACCTTCACCATCCTTCCATTTTACCAAATCGCAGTCGCTCCCAAAACAAGCATGAAAGCTTCATCTTCTTACTAAGATTCTGAAAATGCTAAGATCAAATTTGACAGATGTAATACTCTTCATCCGCATAAAGTCTAAATATTTACTATTTTAGCCAAAATGCATCTTCACTTTGCTCTGCATAGAATAATTTACCAGTGGAAGGATTAGCTTTCCAGAATGGGAAAGAAAAAGTAACTCAGTGCAATGTATTCGGAGTATACCACCAGGCTTCATTCTCCCAGGACAGGACAAAAAGGAGCTGGTACACGTCAAGAATATGTCTGAATTTTGTGGCATATATATTTTGCAAAAATTAGGTGCTTTCACTCAGAGATCTCTGTGCCGACTGCTATTCATTCAGCTGGTTGTCACTGAGAAGACCTCTAGAGTTACCCCTTCCCTTGTCCTTTGGTACAAATAGCAGTTGTTTTTAGGGCCTGACGCTGTGACTTTATTTGGCTCAGACTTGGTGCTTATCTCAGGGGGTGGCCTGAGGGCTAATTAATGGAGCAACTGACTGAGAAACCCAGATGGAAGTTCTAGACAGGCTGGGCTGTGGAACTCCCTGAGGCGAATTACTTTGTTCCTGGCCTTTGGTTTCCTGACTACAAACTAGGAATATTATTGGCTTTATGGACTCAAAGTATGTTGAGCTGAGCAAGGGAGATAATAGATGGGAGTCCCTTCTCTAGGAGGGTTGCTTTGATGTGTGGAGTGTCCTGCTCTCCTTCCTGCTGAGCTGGCCTTCCCTCATATTTCTCTGCGTCTAGGGCCCCACCCAGGACCGGCCTGGCCAGGCCCTATGGAGATTTGTAGGACTCCAATTTAGCAGTCACTTCCAGCCTAACATCCCGGCATCTTTTACTCCATCTGGACAAAGAGGGCTAGGAAGTGTCCTACTGGCATTGGCACAAACATCTGTCCACAGCCTCTGTGACTGTGAACAAAATGGTGCCTGAATCTCCCCTTTCAGTCGTGATTGTCTCCCCAGTGCCTGGCACTCAATTAAGAGTTTCTAGACACATAAAGGAACCAAAAACTAGGAAAATGAAAGACTAGATGAGGCAGAGTTACAGCCTACAGTGACATACTCTAGTCAAGATGTCTAAGTCTAAAGGTAAAAGTCGAGGGCCTCCCTAGTGGCACAGGGGCTAAGCCGCAGCACGATGAAGCATCCGCAGCCACCGCAGCACGAGTTCGATGCCCCGCCAGGGAGGGGACCCACATAGCACAGCAGACCTCTCCTGCCTCACCTGCTGCTCCCCTCAGCAGTGTGTTTCAGTAGATCTGCATGTTCTGCTCCCCACTCTGTCTCTGGGGAATCCTCTTATCCCCCACACTGCTAGCTTGCACCCCAGCCTTTGTATGCATAAATAAAGAAAAATCTTTTAAAAGTAAAGGTAAAAGTCGAGAAGTGTGGGCAGAGCTAGAGCAACCCAACAAGGGCCGATGAGCTTCGAGGCAGGGAGCGCTGGAGAGGTCAAGGTGGGCCTGTGGGCCCACAGGTGGGCATCATGGGGTTGGAGGACAGACGTCCCAGCCTCCGCACAGGGCAGCACCACCTGTGGAGATGTGTTTTCTTGCCTTCTGCGTATGCTTTTGGTGAGCCTTTGGGAGCTCTGCTTTATCAACATTGGCAGGGGAAGAGTCTAGATATTTTTCTTTCATGCCCAAGTTCATCCGTGGACGCATCATAACCAGATGGAGGTTGTAGAATGAAGGGTGTAGCCTTCATCATTGCCAAAGAAAGATACTCGGAAGGGGAGTGAGATTTTGACCTTGGGGTCTGTCCATATCTTTCTCTGGCAAACATAGCCCAAAATGGAAGTTTTCTTGAAAATGGCACATCTCCTTTTCATTATGTGTTGGAAATGTTTCCTGCTTCCTCTTTCCTTCCACCCTCCTTCTCCCCTTGGCTTCCTCTCATCGTTCCTTCCCGCAGCCCTCACTGGGCAATGGCTAAAGGATGAAGGTTTACTGGGCACTGTGTTCTGGGCATGTAGCAGATGATAGGGCTGCGGAGATACAGAGGGGAAATCGGAACCCATAGCAGTGGCATCTGAAGGGGCACTGGTAATTATTGTCCACTTAAGAGATGTTTTTTAATCAACGGGTATGTCACAAGCTTGTGGTGAGAGTGTAGAAGGGGGCTGGGGCGGGGGGAGGGGAGAGTGCACAAACACTATAAACATTTGGGCCAAGTTTTGAAAGGCACGGAAGCGGGGGCTGGTGCAAAGAGGTGAGAGGCCTTCAGGGAAGGACAAATGCCATGTGCAGAGGCCCAGGAACAGGAAATTACATGGCCAACTGAGAAGACTAGGTAGCAGGGGGTGACGGATGAAGACCAAGGGAGAGGCAAGTCACCAATCAGTCGTGAAGACAGTGTGACAGCAGCCAAGCTGCTTTGGGAGCTTATTAAAGGGCAAAGAAGAGGAACCGGTCGGGAAACCAGTGAAGAGGCCAAGAGGCCTGGAGGCCTGAAGATGAAGAGCTGAGACACGGGAGGGGCGATGGGCCGGGTGACAGCGTCCGAGCGCCACTTCTGCAACAAGAAGAACTGACGTAGTACAGAGAACGATTGTTCTTGGAGGGTGCAAGAGAAGGAAGATGATGATTCGGGTTTCCAGCTTGAGATCGCGTTGCGGGATGGCCTGGGAGGAGCGGGCTTGGGGGAAGACGGAAATGCAGGGCTGGACCTGCGCTGACCGTCTCAGGGACACCCGGTCAGCTGTGCACTGGGCAGCGGCAAATTCGAGTCTGACCTTGTGCGAAAGGGTCTGGAAGACAGCAGCACATCGATGTTTGCAGGCAGGTACTGGACCAGGCTGCTTGGAAACAATATGTACTAGAGCAGACCGGGAGTATTCGCCCAAGGAACACCGCGGAAGGGGAATGTGAAGGGAAAAGGTGATGGGGAAGGTGAGCGAGGAGGCCAGTAAAGCAGAGGAGAAGCAGAAGTCACTGAAGCTGGCATGCTGCTGGGTGCCGTGGGGTCAGCACACGCTGACTTCTGCTTTCTCACCCCAAAGCCAGACCTGCAATCCCACTCCGAATGAACCCGTTCCCCTTCTTGGGGCCCTTCTCACTCATTAGTGGGGCAGCAGCGTGGAAGCGCAGCACTTTTCTGGCCTTATTGCTCGGCTCCCTAACCTGACTCTCTCCTCCCTGTCTTGGCTCAAACTCCTGTAAGGAGTCTCTGCGATTCAAATCCTTCCTCAACACTCCGGGCCCTGGAGCCAGGCTCCGAAGCACAAGTCTTGCTGCGTGGAGTCCAGGTCTCTCCCTTCCTTGGTGTAAAAACCCCGAGCTGTTCCATCTAGCTGTCCTCACTCACTTATCCCGTCATTGCCTGGAATTATCTCGTCTTGCTTATAATTCCTGGGACCATCTGGTGGTGTTTGGGTAGCTCCTGCCAGCAAATAAGCAAGTGATAAACAGACTCTCATATTACTGCAGTGTCCTTAAAGTGATTATTTCCTAAAATTGCTACTGACTCTACAGCACCTTCATTCTGCGCATGCTCTTCCCAGTTCTCAGGTGCCCCATGGTGCAGGCGTTGTCCTAGGGGTGGAAGAGGCAGAGGGGGACAAAACCACACAGCTTCCCTTATGGGACTTCCCTCCCCATTAGGGGAGCACAGATAAGGAATTCCAGCAGTGTGCCAGGAGGAAAATCAAGCCCTGGGAGGAATGAGGAGGCAGGGACGCAGGCAGGATTATTTTTCACAAGGGCTGGAAGGGAAATCATCACTGAGGAAAGGAGCTGGAGCTGAGACTTAGCAGAAGTGAGAAAGAGACACACAGCAATAAAGTGAGTGCTGCTGGTTTTAGGGCACCTGCATGTATTGCAGTGAGAATTGCAAGGACAAAGGCCCTAACTTGACTTGACTTGGTAGGAAGTGTCCCCCATGGGTGTAAATAGTCAGAGAGGAGGGTGGGGCAGGAGGCCACCATGAAGATTGGCTAGGTCATTGAACATGTACATTCAAAGAAAGCCCTGCACTGTGGGGGCTTCCACAGTCACTGCAGCTCCAGTTCGATGCCCGGCCAGGGAGGGGACCCACATGGCGCAGCAGACCTCTCCTGCCTCGCCCACTGCTCCCCTCAACAGTGGATTTCAGTAGATCCACCAGATCTCCTCCCCACTCTATGATGAATCCTCTCTCCCCCTCCTCTGGCCTGTACCCCAGCTCTCGCTTGCATAAATAAATAAAATATTTAAAATACATTAAAATAAAAAGAAATGCATTCAGCTGCAGGAGTCAGCACGAGCTGTCCTCCACTTCCAAAGGACCCTTCTGGATGTTGTGTTGAGAACAGAGCACAGGGGGTAAGGTCAGAGATGGGGAGACTAGAGAGGCACGACAGCAACAACCCAAGAGGAGACCAGGCAGCTGGGGGGCTGGGGCGGGAGCGGTGACACTCTGGGTTGGATTCTGGGCACGCAGCCTGGACGCACCCCAGGGACATGGAGTCAAGGCCATCAGGTCTGGGGCCTCAGCAAGGACAGCGCATGCCCTTTCCCTGATGCAGATGAAGGGGGTGCAGGAGCTCAGCATCTATGCTCTCTTTGGGGAGGGAGGGACCTATGTAATACTCACTTGAAGATTCAAACAGGCACTAGATAAAAATGGGGGAGAGCCAAAAACAGAAAAAGGGGAGCAGGAGCTAAGGGGAAAAGGGAAGTCAAGAGTTTTTGTTGTTTCTCAGAGATGGGAACTTGGCAAGCATGTTTTGTGCAGGGGACATGTTCCCCAGAAAAGGAAGAGGGACGATGAGGGGAAAGAGTTGACAACTGTCCTGGTCAGTCTGGTACCAGGGGAGGATGAGTCCTCAGGTGGGAAGCTGGGGCAGGGACAGGCCTTCCTTATAGCGGGTTTTTAAATCTCAGCTTATGACTTAGTCTCCAGATCAGTGTAGTGCTTGGAAATCATCTTAGTAAGATTTAAACCTAGTTGCAAGTGTAAGAATTGTCCAATAAAGCTTTATGTCAGTTGCAGGTGCATGTATGTATGCACTGGTTGTAGCAAAAACTATTTTTATAGAACATTTGCCCAGAAGAGTGGGAGGAAATGAAGTAGGGATCATCCGATAAAGCCAGAGACCAAGTTAACAGGCACATGGCTAACATATTTTTTGGTAAAAAAAATGAGAATGTGGGATCAGGAGATCTTGGCCTTGGACCTGCTTGGCAACCACAGCCCCTCCCCCCAACGTTGACCCCTCCCCACCTTATTTAACTACCACCAGAAAACTTTTGTGTGAATATGTCAACGACTAGCTGCTCACCAATTTAAAAGTTTTGCATTTCAGGATGCCAGTTTCTTCTCTATTGAAAAACAGGACCCTGTGAACCGTTAGAATTTGGTATACTTAATGTAAAGTTTAACCTCACTATGAACTATCAGCCTGAAAACCCCATGCATTCTACAGATTTTCTATGCCTCAGTTGCTGAACTAGTTTTCCTTATTAAAAATACATTAATGGATAATAGCTAAGCCTATGTCGCCAGGTGTTGTGAAGTAGTCATTTGTATGTTTCATTCTAGTAAGTTCAGATTATTTCCTAGATGTTGTAATTTAGAATAAAAGTACTTCTCCAATTCTACATATACAGGAAAAGCATTTCCTCCTTGCACTGTTATTCTCTTTCTATTATGTTTTTATTCATACACATATATAATTTATATAAAACTTGAAACACTGACCTAAAATGGAATAGCATTTAACTGGAGAATCAGAGTTCATGAAAACGTACAGTCTTTCCACATCAGTAAAAGTGTGCTCCTCTATAACATGGTTTAACCGCAGTGCAGTTGCAACTGCAAATAGTCTGAGACTCTCGCCTTGTAAGGCTTGGGGGATTAGTCAGTCTACGCTCCAGGATTCCTTCAACAGTTTCACTTCTGCAAGCATCACGAAAAAGTTAACCTGCAAGACAGTAACAGAAAAACCCACCTTATAGCGTAGGATAGCTCGCTCTGCTGTTCTTTCTCTAGACCCTCACATATTTTTTAATGCAAAGCGTTTCTCTGTTCTTTCTCTAGACCCTCGCATATTTTTTAATGCAAAGCGTTTCTTTAGGAAATACGCAGAACAGGTTCATCTTCCATTGCTCCTAACTAGAGCTCCACCGTGGGAAGCTCTCTCCCTTCCATTCCGCAAGCCTCAACAAGTCTGCTGCTGAGTCAGAACCTCTTTTTCCTCTGATGTGAAAAATCTTTCTCTCTGGAAAATTCATAAAGCTTCGGAAATGTTTAAATTAGAGCCTCCCCCGGGGAAGGGGCGGGGGTGGCGGGTGATTGGATCGGGGAGTCCCCAACACAGCAGCAGCCGGGGATGCTTTCAGGAAATCGGGAGCTCGGAGCTGGCCCCGGGCTCCGCGGGAGCCGGCCCGAGTCCGCGGGACGCACCCGACCCGCGTGCGCGAATCGCGCCAGGGAGCTGCGCCGGGCCCGGGGACTCCCGATGCCCCGTACGCAGCCCAAGCGCTGGAGCAGCGGGGCTTCAGGCTAGCGGTCCAGGCGCCTGCCGGGCTGCAGGCAGGTGGATGACAGCCCGCGCTCGAGGGGCTGGGCACACAGCCGAGCGGAGACCCGGGCGCTTTCTGGGGAGCCCGGGGCCGCTCGCGGTCCGGGAGCTGGCGGGGCCCGGGGCGCGGGGCGAACCGCCCGCCCGTCCGCGGAGCCGCAGCGGCGCCGGAGCGCCAGGCCAGGCCCGGGTGCGGAGCCCGGAGCGCGCAGGGGGACGCGCGGAGAGCGGCGGGCGGGCCGGGGCCACTCCCGGTCCAACTCCCGGGCCTTCCTCGGTTTCCCCCGCCCGCCGGCCCCGCCGGAGTGAGCCCGGATCCCCGGGCGCGAGCCTGCAGGGGCGGCGGGCGGGGCGGAGGTGACAGGCAGCGGCCGGGCGGCGGCGAGCAGGGGGCGGGGCGCGCGTGCGAACCGGCGGGCGGGGCGCGGGCCCGCGCGGGGAGGGGCCGTTGCCCAGGAACGGTCCGTGCCGCCCGCGCGGCTACGCTTTCGTGCGCGTGCGCGCGTGCGCGCGTGTCGAAGCGCAGATCCTGTCGGCCACGCGCCGGTCCCGCCGCCCTTCCCTGGGCCCGGGGAGCCGGCGGGGCCCAAGAGACGCTCCGCTCGCTCCCGCGCGCCCCGCCCCCCGGGCGCGTCCGCGCGGCCCCGACCCTGCCGGCCGGTCGCGAGGGGAGGGGCGGGGCGAGGGGGCGGGGCTGGGCGCGGCGAAGGGGCGGGGCGGGCGCGGGGGCGCGGCGGCCTCGCGCTCGCGCGTGCCGGGACGCCCCGCGGGGGGCGGCGCGATTGTGAGGTGGCGCTGACGCACGTTCCGGGCTTCTTAAGCGGCCGGGGCGGCGGTGGCGGCGGCGGCGCCCGAGCCGGTCTCGGGAGGCGGCGGTGACCGCCGCGAGAGGCGCGGGGCCGAAGTCGGTGCCCCGGCTCAGTCACGGTGTCCCTCTCCCCTCGACGCCCCCTCCCGCCCCCCGGCCACGCCGCCCCCGCCCCGGCGGCCGCCCCGCCCGCGGCCGCCGGCCCGCCCGATGAGGGACTTCGGCTTCGGGGTGCTGCCGGCCGGCTCGCTCCGAAGCGGCAGCCCCGGGGCCCGGCTCCGCGGCGGGGCGCACCGGCCCGACGCCGCGGGGCCCGCCGCCACGCCCTTCGGGCCGCTCCCGCCGGCGCCGTGGCCGCTCACCGGCGGCGCGGAGGCCGCCTCCCCCGGCCCTCTCCCCCCGGGCGGCGGCGGCGTGGGCCGCTCGGCCGCCGCCGCGTCGTCCTCCTCCCCGCGCCCGGCGCCTCCGCCGAGCCGGCCGGCTGAGCGGCGGCGGCCGGGCCCGACCCCGCCGCCAGCGCGGCCGCTCTCGGAGGCGGCGGCCGCGGAGCCGCTCCCCCAGCCGCAGCCCGGCGGCGGCACGAACGCGGGTGTGACCCACCTCCTCCCCTCCCAGGACTTCAAACCGAGTCTGCACCACCCCTCCTCCTCCTCCGCCTCCTCCTGCTGCTGCTGCCGCACCTCCTCCCCGCAGGACTTCAGTCCGCGGCAGCCGCAGCAGCTGAGCAGCCAGCAGAGGAGAGAGTTCAGCCCGCCCCGCCTTCCCCACCCTCCGGACGCCCGGCCGCCGCCCGGCCCGCTCGCCCCTCGCCCGCCGCCGCCGCCGCCCTTCGGCCTCCCGCACCCGCCGCCGGACTTCGCCCCGCGCCCCGGCCCGGCCGACCTGCCCCCGCTCCCGCCGCCGCCTCCGCCCGCCGCCCCGCGGCGCCGCCACGGAGGCGCGGGCAGCCCTCGCCGGACCGCGGGCGAGGGCCGCGCCGCCGAGCCCCCCCATGCGGGCTTGGCCCCCTCGACGCCGCCGCTGAACCCCGCGCCGGGCCCCATGGAGTCCCCCAACCACCCGCTGCTCAACAGTCCCGGCCCCCTGCTGCCTGGCGGGGCGCTGGGCGCGGGCGCCTTCAGCAGCCTGCAGAGCCCGGACCTGCCGCACCCGGGCGGCGGCGGCGGCGGCGGAGGCGGGGGGCCCCCCGGCGGCGGAGGGGGCGGCGGCTCCGCGTCGCCGCCGCCGCCGCTGCCCGGCTTCGGCACCCCCTGGTCGGTGCCCGCCGCGTCGCCGCCGCCCCCGCCGCAGCCGCAGCCGCCGCCGCCGCCCCAGCAGCCGCCGCCGCCGCCCCAGCCGCCCCAGCAGCCGCCGCCGCCGCCGCCGCCGCCTCCCGGCTCGTCGGCCGCCACCCCGGGG
>JAGFMF010012216.1:3882813-3923782 GCA_019455555.1 Galemys pyrenaicus
GCAGCCGCCGCCGCCGCCCCCGCCGCCCCAGCAGCCGCCGCCGCCGCCGCCGCCGCCTCCCGGCTCGTCGGCCGCCACCCCGGGGAGCGGCGGCGGCGGCGGCGGCTCGCTCGGCGCCCTGCCGCCGCCCAGCCCCGACGCGGAGAACGGCTTCTACCCCGGGCTGCCGTCGTCCATGAACCCGGCCTTCTTCCCCAGCTTCTCGCCCGTCGCCCCGCACGGCTGCGCGGGGCTCGGCGGCCCGGCGGGCGGCGGCGGCGGCGGCGGCGGCGGCGGCTTCGGCGGCCCCTTCTCGGCGGCCGCGGTGCCCCCGCCGCCGCCGCCCGCCATGAGCCTGCCCCAGCCGCCGCCGCCGCCGCCCGCCGCGCCCCAGCCGCCGCCCAGCCGCCGCTCGCCCGTCAGCCCGCAGCTCCAGCAGCAGCACCCGGCGGCCGCCGCCTTCCTGCAGCGGAACTCGTACAACCACCACCAGGTAGGCGGCGCGGGAGCGGCGGGGCGGGGGGCGCGGCGCCGCTGCCCGAGGGCTGGCCGCGCGGCGGGAGCGGCTGCCGGCCCGGCCTCGCGGCTCCGGCGGCCGGCCGGCGCCCCTCGAGCCCCGGCCCTCGACTGCCGAGCTTCGAGCCGAGCCCGGGGCTCGGGCGGGCGGCGGCGGCCTCGGCGTAGCGGCCGGCCGCGGGCGGCGAACTCGGGCCGCGGCCGCCGGCGTCGGTGCGGGCGGGAGCCGGGACCCGCCGGCGGCCGAGGAGCGCGGGTGCGCCGGGGCCGGCGGCTCTCTGGCCGGGCCGCGCGTCGTCCCCCGCGGGGGCGCTGGCCGGGGAGGCGGCCGCCGAGTCAGCCGCGCCAGGAACGCCGTCCGACGGCCCAAGCGGCCGCGCCCGTCCCCGCGGCTCGGCCCTCGCGGCTGTCACAGCCGCCGAGCGGGGCCCACGGCCCGACGGCTCCGGCGCGCCGCTGGCCGCGCAGCCCGGCTCGGGGATGGCGCTTCTACTTTGGTTTTTGCTTTTCAAACGCGGGGAGTGATGTGTGTGAGCCTGGGGTTAGTGTGCTCCCCGGCAGAGGCGCCTTTAGGACGTTTCGGGGCGGCCCTGCCCCTCTGGATTGTCGGGTGCGTGTGTTTTCGTGGGTGCTGTGGTGAGGCGATGGCCTGGGCGGGTGAGCTCATGGGGTGCTCGTGCCGGGGGCTCATTGACTGTGAGAAAGTACTGGGCTGTCCTGTTCGGTGTCGTCGGCGCTAACAGCGACGGCGCAGAGGGAGAAGCAAAAATTGGACCTTCACTTGCTGTCTCCTGTAACTTTGTCCACTAACCAGTTAAAGTTTTCAAAGGTTAAGCTTTTAAAAAGGCGAATACTGTCCAAGTTAACAGTCCATTTAAATTAACCAGAGTAACAGTCGACAGTTTTTGTCGAATCACTGGTTTCTCTGAGACAGGAGACCTTGGCCTACACAGATTGTAAATAGGGGATTTTGAAATAATGTCCTGCTCTTCCACGATTTACATAATCTTGAGCAACAACTGCCTTCGGTGCCACAGGGCTTTACTTATCTCTAGGTACTTCCTAGTCTCACAGTCGTGATGCAGAACATGGACAGACAGATACTGGGGTCGCTACTTAACTAGAAGCTGCTCTTTGTCAACAGAGGGGTATAGCGGCAGATCGTAAGGTCACACAGCTGTCATGTGGAATCTTAGATCACTGGAGAACTCTGAACGCTGTCAGTGAGGCGAGCAAGGCAGGCCCCCAAAAGCAGAGCGATGTGTCGGTGATCCCTTAGCAATGCTTTATTTATTTATTTTTTTGAGCTGTGTGGAGGTGTGGAGGGGAAAAGAGAAGTGCGCATTCGTGATTATACAGGCACATAAATATGTTTAAAATATAGGCAGTGCAGATCAGGTGTTTTTAATTGTCTTCTGAGAAGCAGGTTTGTCAGGAATGTCTCGGTTATTGACGTGTAGCTGAATGGTCCACACTTTGGTTCAGTATCCGCACAAAAGTACTCAAGTATATATATAAATGTATTGAGAATACAGTGGTAGCAGGGCGTGCTTTTTAAAACCCTACGTTTATTGGTAGGTTTTCCTTTCTTTGATGACTTAACTTTTTTTGCCATGGCTCTAGTTTACAATATAATTTACTTCTGAAAATGATTGAACTTCCTGGAGGCTTACATTAAGATCTCTCCTAGACTAATCAAAGCACCTAGTTTATCTTGAGTGGATCCACCTATGCGTTCCGTAAGCTAATTGCTTAATAGCTTATGGGTGTTTAAGTGGAATAAAAACAAAAACGCTTCAAAGAAACTACACAAAAATGGAAATGAAATAGTTCAATAAATGAGCAAAAGCAAAAAAGGGACATTTCCTATACTGTTTCTATCCCAAAAAACATGTTTAGTTTGTGCATCAGAATACTGCCAGATGTGATTATTACCCACTCTTGCAGTGGTACAGCTTATTTAGAAAACTCAGTCTAAGTACTTCACTCATGGGTGGGACATTTAATTGGTAAAGGCCATATTCTTGGCTGTTTGCCTAGCAAAGTGTGGTTACTTTAAGAGCACGATTTAGGTTATATCTTCAAAGATCTTCAAAATTAATTTTGAAGTAAATACTTTTTTCCATCTGTATGGTTCTCTCTGAAGGGGAAAAACATCACTGCCTGGTTCTATTTTAGCGATTGCCCTGAAATAGCTGCTTGATTCATTATGGCTCATAGTACACAAGAGTATGAAAATTCACCTAGCATTAAATGAGTGTTTTTCATATAGCAGGATGTCAAGCCTATCACTTTTGTAAACTAGTCACTTTATATTCTGTTGCTCCTATGTACTTCTTTTTTTTTTTATGGTCATGTAAATTTTTAGTTCAGGTCTAAAACATGAATTTCAATTAGAAACTCTTTAAATGCCTCAAATGTAAATCCCTATGTTTTCCCCAGCCTCTTCTGAAACAGTCTCCTTGGAGCAACCACCAGAGCAGTGGCTGGGGCACTGGAAGCATGTCGTGGGGAGCAGTACATGGCAGAGATCATCGTAGAACTGGAAACATGGGCATGCCGGGAACTATGAATCAGATATCGCCATTGAAGAAACCGTTTTCTGGTAATGTCATAGCACCACCGAAATTTACTCGCTCCACTCCATCAGTGACTCCCAAATCTTGGATCGAAGACAATGTGTTCAGAGCAGACAACAATAGTAATACACTCTTGCCCTTACAGGTAAGAATGGTATGTCAGTGGCTTTATTTCTAATGTTAATCTTTCAGACCAGGAGTTTGGGTGGTGGTAGTATGTGCTAAAATCAGTGTATTCAAAAAAGAGTTCTAGTTTTTAGGTATCTAATTTAATTATCAAAGGATAAAATACCTGCATAGGAAAAACTGAGACTACAAGGAATCCTTTAAATACCAGTAGCATATAAGCTTCACAACCTGTAGAAAACCGGCTGTATTTTCTTAAATACCTTTTGAAGCTTTTAATTGGCAACCCCTGGACAATCCCTTCTTTGATTACTCTTTAATATACCCCCAAAGTGAGTTTTTCCTGCAATACAACAATTTTTAAACTATAATCATGCATAGATACGATTCCTATCAGCTGTCTGTATATTAGAATATACTTGGCACAGCTGTGGTATTGGCCACAGATCTTTGGGCCTTTTAAAATAAGTTAAAATTTGTCTTCGCTGGCTCAGTGGCCCTTTGCCTGAAAGCGGACTGATGGTATGATCACTGGACGTTTCTTCCAGGCCTTTTAATAGTTTGTTGAGATTACAGGTCAATGAAGTTTCTTATGACTATTCATAATTAGATTTTTTTCCCTAAGACTTGTAGCAGGTAGACCAAAGATACAAGATAGACCTTTGATTGTTTTTTGTTTTCTTCCTTTTGGGGGGGGCGGGTATGGGGAAGAGAACTGCTTATTTCTGATGAAAACTTCTATGCTATTGAAGGTGAGATCTAGTTTGCAGTTGCCAGCTTGGGGCTCAGATTCACTCCAAGATAGTTGGTGCACTGCAGCCGGAGCCTCCAGAATAGACCAGGTAGGCTGCACAGTGGCTGTTCTTCAGGATTTTGACCAGGAGTTTAGTCTTTATATTATGAACAGGATTTATGTATGATTCACTGTCGTTGATACCTGTGTCAGCATATGTCAGTGCGCATCAAAACAGTTTATTTTTTAAGCATCCCTTGACTTAAACTATTTAAATATGCAATGCTTCCTTTCCAAATTCAAAAGTAGTTATCATAATCATTCTGTCTTTTAAAAACATCATACGTTTGCGTGTGGAGAAAGAATTATATATTCAAGAGCACCTAACTTTAAACATCAGTTAAACTGAGAAGATTTGATCTTCTTTAGAATTATTTGCAATTAGGTATAGAATCTTACGCTTACTTAACATCTGACTTCATATTTCACCGATGCTGTGCAGAATCTTTTAGTGAACTTTAATCATGAAATATGCTGTGTTTGTCTTGAGATACATTTCTTAAAAAGTCCTATGTATGTCAGTTCAGTTTTTTTCACCTTCATCTAAAACTTTATGGTAATGGTATTTCTTTATTCTAAGTTTTGTTACTGCTTTCATATACAGCTCCTTCTAAGTAATCAGTTTCCTATGGAAAAACCCTGAGTCAAAAAGCTGGGAGTCTCTTAATCAATTGCTTTCAAGCACTTTGTGGTCACAGGCCTGCTCTCTCTGCAGACTAATAGTGAATGCAGACAGAGTGCCAGAGGATGAGAACTGTTAGCGGACAAATAGCAAACTTAGTCCTCACACGTGAGGCTCCCTTGGCACAAGCCCCAAGGCGGAGCACACACGCCACGGTGGCCGTGGTGGGGAAGGCGCACATGGGGCTTGTCACCCTTGCTGTGGCCCTTCCTTAGTGATTATAAGTCAGGACTGGAAAAATAAACGATGTATTTGTAAGTCTCATTCCAGTCTGGAGGTTAGCAGTCATCTACCAGCAGTTGTTTTAGACAAGTCCTCCCTGTGTGTGTGTGTGTCAAAGAAGGCCTACCAGATGTCCACTGAGAAAGGAGGGGTTCACTCGTGTGGTTTGTAATTATCATCTTGTCAGGGCGAACTAGTTATGCTTCTCTTTCCACTCTTTTCTCCATGCTAGCTCATTTATGCTAGCACTTGGTATTCACATAAATGCCTAGGAGGTGGTATGTTACAAGAGGGAACTTATAATAATTGTTTTGAAGACGGCAAGGGACATGTTTTTAGGGAGGAAAAGACAATTATGCCAAGAGCGTCTAAGGAAAAAGCAGGGGGACACGTGTGGGGAATGGAGGTACCTGTGGAAGAGACGGACACAGGGCGGTCTGGCTGCCTGCAAGCGCCTGTGGGAGGACGTACGAAGTGAGCTGGTGGGTCCAGGGAGCACTCGGAGGCAAGGAGGACAGAGACGTGTGCAGGCTGGGTCTGCAGAGCGCGGGCCACCCCCACCAAAGGCCTCCACTTAAGTTCCAAGAGAGCCCCTGGGCTCGTACCCATTGCATAAGCTAGAGCTTTAGGGAGAAGAATTTTTGTGCTTAAAGTGTCTTTTTTTGGTAAACTGCTGAAACATTGGCATTCTTTAAGGACTTCTGAACCAAAGATGGGATGTGATGAAGTTAGAGAGTGGTGAAAAGGGGAAAAAAAAAAGAAAGTTTCATGAACTAGAAAGAACTAGAAGGTGTGAAACCTGATGTTCCGCTTCCTAGTCGACTCTTTGTGACTTTGGATGACACAGTTAGAGCTTTCCTATCTGGGTCCTATATCTTCATAAAAGGGAGGACCTTCAAGTGGGTGGTCTTGTAAGGCCTTCCCAGCCAGCTCTGGTATGTTTTGGTCACAGTGTGTCCTCCCCCAGAGTACACAGGTTTGTTGGGGACAGGCAGGTACAGCATGTGACTTCCCAGCTGATACCAAAAGCAATGTTGAGGTTTTCGTTGAATACCCTAAGGATACTTACTATACAAAAGTCATTCCATATTTCTATCTTTCCATAAAAGGTTGAGGTATTTGAAGTTGAGGTTCTTCAAAATACAGCAACAGATACAAACTGCTGTTGGTACCTTAAGCTTTTGGGTAGGTCCTTGCTGTTTGGACAAGTTAAAATTATAGAAAATACTCAAGCATATAAATATCTGATTCTTTTATCATGCATAATATTTTAATGTTAATGAACTTTAACACCTTACTTTAAAACATTGAACTTTATTTCCTTTAGTCTCAAATTGATTTCACATTATAGATATGAAAAATTAAATTCTAAGATTGAAATATTAATTCCTATATCTGGATACCAAGAGTTGAATTGCAGTAAATAATTTTGTAGGTTGCTTTTTTTTCAGTTGTATGTAAAAATTTTTAGGTTGGCATTTCCTACACTATTAACTGGTGACGCATCTAAGAAATCAGTCAAGAGTGTGAATTCTAAATTACCTTGAAATCAAATCTTCAATTAGACATTAAGGTTACAGTATCTTATTAATTCATGAATATTTTACGTCATAGAGCGAGTGTGCTAGCAGCTGAGTTAATCCAAGTTACCATATGGTGCATCAGCATTTTGTAACACAGCAACGTCACACCTTTGAGACTCTAGCTGTGAAGACAAGGCCGGGAGCTGGCCTGTCTTGGAGCTGAGAGGTTGTCAGCATGCTAGACTTTTGTCTCAAGGAAGTTCTGACTACAGTTCTTGAGCTTATGTGACATAAACTACCATGAATAGTTGAAGATACTGAAGATCAGGAAATATCTCAACTATAGAATGTAAATAAATGATACTACAGGGATCAATCTCAGAATATGATTCTCATTTGATAGTCTTTACTTGCCTTCTACAGAAGTCAGTATATGGTAAGGGACCAAGGCCGATTTTTCGTTTCTAATAAAGTGTTCCTTAGCTGTGGCTCTGACACTAGATGAGCTCCAGGGACATCTGTCCTCACCAAACCCTTGGACCTGCTGAGGAGGGAGTGGGGCTCTGAGAGACATGCTGAGGGGAGGGGACTCCTCTTTCTCTTTCCTGTCCTGTGTTCAGTTCTCTAATTATATGTGAGACAGTCTCACACCAGATACTTCCTACTAGCCTTTCCATTTTCCTTTACTCCTTGTGGGTACCAAAATAGCCTTTTACATTTGGGGCCTTTTACAAACTAAATACATGTTTTTCAGGATCACTGTTGTTGCACTCTGTTGAGGTTCAGAATATTAAAGGAATTCAAGAAATGTGTGTTCTGTGAAAGGACGTTCCTTAATGACCACTGGGGCTGTGCTGAGGCACCGCTGTTCTCTGCGTGGAGGAGGAGGAAGTCCGGGGCGATGGGACCTGAGGTGGCGAGGAGGGACAAGCTGTGGGGGCCGAGGGGTGCTCCTGGCACTTGCCCCGGTGTGCGGCCACAACTGTGTAACCAGAGCCTGTGGGCAGCTGAACTCAAGGACAGTACTCGTACAGTTTTGCTCTGTTTGTGAGCAAAAATTAGAGAATTATACACAAATGACAAACGTTGATCTTTCTACTTAGGTAGAAGCATGTTCAAACATCTTTTTTTTTAATATGAGGCTATAGGGTGGTGCTATAATTCAGCTTTTTCTTTCAAAGAATACTTCATTTCAGGAAGAAAAGTGTCTACTTTGGTTACTTCTTTTGAAATAGAACATTTCATATGTTTTGATGACTTTTTATATGATGTGATTTTAAATGTCATCAAAGATAGAACATCCCCTATAAAGTTTCCTTTTAATTAATTGCGGTACTAATTTTTATATTGTTGTTGACCTGCCTAGTTGTTTTTCGGTGTTTATGAACTTTCCTCAGCTCATTCTCTTTCTCACTAGCATTACTTTGTTCTTGCTGTATTTTTTAAATCATTCTAGGATCTTAACTCTTCCTTTTGTAAGTCTTTGTGGCAAATGTCTGGATAGAAGAGAGAATCGTTTTTCTCCCAAAGTGTTCAGATATTGACCTGTTCATTGTTATCAGACTTTGTAGTCAACCCAGTTAGTTGATTCTTTGCTAGGTAGTTTTGACATTCATAGTAGATTGGGGTAAGCTTTTTCTTACAGAAATTCTTAATTTTTGTGTGCTAACCTAGCTGATCTGAAATAGTCATGAGCTAGTAATAAATGTAGGTTACATCGCTATGGTTCTCCATAGCTGTTAATGCTGACCAGTAGTGCTGTGTAAGTGGTTACTTATCATTGTTCCAGAATTTGCATTGTTGTTTCAAAACTATGGCAGTTGCATGAATATAGTCTTTTAGAATTTCCCTACTTGGGCAGACTCTTGAGTGTTTCATTACCGGGTTTGTTTCTGTTTTCAGAACTAATGTTTTTGTTCCCATGCTTTACTCATGGAATTTTCTGTATTTTTGTACACGGATCTAGGGCTTTCATTAAATACAGAAAGCAATTTTGAGATGTCATGAGCTCTTTGCCTGCTGAAGGCTATTTGGGGTTTCATGCTTTAAAAACCATGTGGGATGCAGCTGATGCATCACAAAGGAGAACTAAGCTAATAGCACTCAAATGGCTTTGCTGTCTTCTTTGCTAAAGTCAGTCTGCTCCGCAAGGAAGCGCTTGATGTGGAGGAGGCTGAGGGCACGCCGGGGTGGGGCACCTGCTAGCACGTGTGCGCAGATGCAGTCAGCTGGCCGGGCAGTAAGGACAGACCTGTCATGCCTGTAGCTGTCGGGTGGCGGTGCAGGGCTGACCTAGAATGCTGCTGATGCTTGTTGCATCTCATGCTTCTATTCTTTCCTTTCTTCCCATAAACAGTGCCCGCAGCCCATTGATAGCATATGTAAAATTTCTCCATTAACTTTACTGAGCTCCACAAGAAGGTGACACTCCTTGGAATGGAGATAGAGAGGGACCAAAATCAAATAGTTATGTAGGAGATACCACTTGAGTGGCGATAATTGTCATCACAAAGTAAGCTCATAGGGTTGCTGAAGGTGGGACAAAATCTGATTCAGTTCAGAAAATATCAGCCTAGGGAGACAGCGCTGAGCTGTAACCATATGTGCGTGCTTGCTTTACATGCCACTGCAGCAGTGCAGGGAAGTAGGCCACTAAGCACGTCGATACTCCGTTAGGACCCGCGTGAAAAGCGTGTCGGCTGAAGTTTTATGCCTTATTACGTGAACAGGCTTTATCCTGACAGCTACATTTTTATGACTGTTTAAATAGCCTGAAGCTTTGGGTGCAGCGCACTCAATCTCCCGCTCTGTGACGGAGACCCGGGTCACAGCGGTACCACACTGGTGCCTCCGACCTGCCTCCGGCCACTCAGGCAGCGCTGGGCCCTGCGCCTGGGGATTCTGAGCCGGCCTGAGAGCCGCCCCGGTGCGCACTGGAGCGGTAGTCTTTATCCTCGTAGAGCCAGGCTCGGCGCTTCTGCAGCGTTCTTATGCTAGAGCTGCAGAGTACTAGTCATTCCACAAGCGCTTGAGAGCTAGTGATGTTCCATAGTTGGGAGGTCCTGCTCCTCATGAACTTGGAAGTCTAGTGAAAGAGGCGGGAAGTCAGTAAATTAGAGAGATTGATGAGCCAAGGACAGTGAAGTCATGGAAGAAAAATGTTTAGGTTACTGAAAATCACGGCCATTCTTGCTCAGGGGACTTGCTGGTCTCTAGTTTTCTTACATTTCTTGTAGAGTATTTGGAATCTTACATTTTTTTTAAAGATTTATTTATTCATGCACACAAGAGCTGGGGTACAGGCCAGAGTCACGGGAGGTGAGAGGATTCACCAGTCAGAGTGGGGAGCAGAACAGGCAGACTGACTGAAACACACTGCCGAGGGCAGCAGCGGGAGAGGCAGGAGAGGTCTGCTACGCCATGTGGGTCCCCTCCCTGGCCGGCGGCAGGGATCGAACTTGTGCTCCAGTGGCTGCGGTTTGCTTCATAGTGCATTGCTTAACCCGCTGCGCCACCAGGGAGGCCCCTGAAGTCTTACATTTTAATTCTGTCTATGAAGTGGATCTTGGCTAGGATTTTAAAGTGGGTTATTTTTCAAGTAGACTTTTAGTTGTCTGGCATAATTATTTTCTTGAAGTGGAACCAGTCTGAAGACGTCTAGTAACTTAAGATGAAGCAACTCAGTGCTTCCTTGAGTGAGGTCTCTGGACCAGCGGCCTCAGTATCTGACTTGCTGAAAGGGCAGAAGCTCAGGGCCCCGCAGACTCTGCAGTGGACCAGCAGCTGGGTGTTTAGCAGGCCTCCCAGAGGACTCAAGTTCAAGTTTGAGAACCTCTTTCAGCTCCATTATTACCTGAGCCTCTCCCGCCAGTCAAGGTCACTGTTTTAGGGCGTCTCCCTTTTCCCTTTCTGACGGGTGTGTGGTGTGTACCTCCGGAGTCTTTAAGGCTGAGAAGTCGGGGGCACCAGGGGCACCTGGTGATGGTCCTGGGGCCAGCGCCTCTAGCCTAGCATTCTTGCCATCATCCTGTGTTACTCTTCACACTTTTTAGTTCCTTGTCAGCAACTTGCTTCGTTTGCAATACCAATTCTGGCTTCCTTACCTTAAAAAACTCAGAAAGCACAATTTAAACATCAAAGTAGAGGAGATCAATGTATTTTCAGGAAAGCTGTTTATGTTTTAATTCTTTCTAAAACACTGATTCTAGATCTTGTCTGGATTGTGGGCCCTTTTGGAAAACTGATAAAAGCCATCAAGTCTTCCTTCAGTAAGAAGTGTGTCTGTGTGTGTGTGTGTGCACGCAGAGGGTCAGTGTGATCTGAGGCCTTTTAGTCTTTGTTGAAGCCCATGGGCCCAGACTAAGAAGTGCCTAATTGTGTTTTCTGTGGAGACTTTTTTTCCCTACTTTTCTGATGCTTCCCTATTCTTTTTTTGTGTTAATCATCTGAGAGTGAAAAATAGCTTGCCTGCCTCTCCCACCTCTACCCACACTTGCACAAATGCATGTGCTCACTCACGCTCACGCTCTCATGGGTGGGGTTAGTACTGACATATTTTTGGAAAAGGCTCCCAGAGGAACTGGTTGGGTGGGCCGGAGCTGGCTGTGGTCGTTCCCTGTATACAAGTGCCTTGAGTGTGTGTTAAGCTGAAAACAGCTTCACTTCACGAGGGTTCAGAGTCAGATTCTCCCTAGCAGCACATCGAGGGGCTCACATTCAGCGGACAGGCCCACTGACTACACTTTGCTCTGAGGATGAGGGCAGGGACTTCCCAGCCAGATGGCTCTCCACTCCTCACCCACCTGCCTTTCTTGCAGGAGGCTGGAGGGAGAGAGGGTTGAAATTTAAAAATGGAAATGAACAGTGAAGAATTTGGAGAGCTGCAGGGTGTTCATCTTTGTTCTGACACTAGTAGTTCATGTGTTCACTCTTACTGTCTGTGTGCATTCATGGTTGTGGAAATTTTGGATAAACCAAATAAAGTTTACTGTTTGATAGATGTTTAAAGTATGGTGCAATGACAGAATTAAGTCCTTTTACCTCAAATACTTACTTTTCAACTGCCATTTTCTATCTTCCTAAATATGTACAAAAGTTGTAGAAGTTAAATAATAACTGAAAATGCTTTCTGTGTATGTAACATTTCTAGACTCTTTATAAGTCAAGAATGATGATAAAGATATTTTTACTGTCTTTAATACTGCCAGTGAAATAAGAATATTTTTAAATATGATTTTGGAGATAACCATATTAAATACATTGTCCTCCAATGCATAAGATCCTTAATTATTGCTGTTATCTTGGGGTACAAGCTGACTAATAATAATATTAATAAAATGCCCTGTTTTATGTAAAGAGATGTGGAGGGTACATTATTTTTTTTTTTACAATATTGCATAAATTAAGGGTCTTTTTTTCCTTCTCTTTCAGGATCGAAGTCGAATGTATGACAGTTTGAATATGCACTCTCTGGAAAACTCCCTCATTGACATTATGAGAGCAGAGCATGACCCTCTAAAGGGTAGGTGATTTTAGAAGAAAAATATTTGTCATCCACCAATTTGTTTGCTTGTTACCACATATATGAAAATGAGCTTTAAGGAACACTTGTGTTACCTCATTAATAAGAATGGTTGTTTTGTGAAATACCATACTGTTTCCTTTGTGGCTGCTTATTTAGATGTACACAGAGAAATGTAGACCTGTTGCTCTTGACTTAAAGCCACTGTATAGAGACATTCTGCAGGTAATCAAAGGGTGAAAAAAAAAATGGATCTAAAATTGCATAACATAGTCACTTTTCTAGAACTCTGTCAAATGCGGAAATATTTTTAAAAACCTTTTGGAGCCCTTGCAGTCACAACTTGGTAATAACAACCTCGATTTACTGAGGTTAACTTCTTTATATGCCTTAGACTTTGAGAGAGAATATTTTGTGGTAGCCTCTGTGAGGTAGAGAACACCCTGTCGTAAAAACTGGGGCAAATTAAAACCAAGAATCAGCCCCAGAGATCTTTGGACATTAGTGTTTTTGTTCACTGTGTCTGCAGAAAGCCCATCAGCACACCTGCTTTCATTTATATCTACCCGCTAGTGAGGGTTTTACGTTTATACGGTATATCGCATTGCCTTTTATAGTAGCAGTGAAAATCCAGCAAACTGTGACCTTCAGTGCTGAGCCATAGTAGTTATCCATGCACCATCGTGATGACCGTGGCCGCGGAGGGCAGTAGCGGTCCTCCTCTCATGCCTCTGTGCCGGCATCAGGAGCAGCTCTGCTCGGGGTGCTGGCTCGGGTCCTTTCACTGACCTGAAGCCATGGGTTTCTCTGTGAACTGTCTACGTGTTTAATTCTAGAAGGCCAGAAAATAACTCCCTGGTGAGATTTAGCACAGAAACTTCTAGAACCTCAGCGTGGGCAGCAAGTTGGTGGCTCAGGGCTGAGTGGGCAGTACTGACCACAGACCTAAACGTCTTGTTCTGTTTCTGAACTTTGCTTGTAAAGAAGCATCTTGTCTTTCTAATTTCTAATTTCAGGAGCTCGAGAAGCTCAAGGAATGAGCCTTTAGTGATCGTTGATGTAGTAAGACTGGTAATTCTCACAAACTCGTAAAGACAGTTACACTTTTCGGTGGGAGCAGAGTGGGTGCAGGTTTCCCGAAAGCAGCTAGTTTTTTTGAGTAGCGAGACAGTGGAGTCTTGTTCTCTGTCACCAGTGTGCTGGGAGTTCCAACGACATTTGTCTTGGATCCACTGTTTGAGACTAGAAGCCAGCAGTTTATGGTTATGAACATTCCTCTCGGTTTATGTCTTGGCCTCTCTAAAAAGAAACCTCTTATCAATCTAATAGCAGATAATGTTGTCATTAACTGTTAGCAAAGTAGTGAAAAGTTCTACATTGGTTTTTCTCCCAGTCCTCTCTGTATAGGTCTTTTGAAGATGTTAAGAGAAAACTTTCTCCGTTGCATTCTTACTTGGCTCCGTTTTCCTTTTTTCTTTTCTTTTTTCTAGCTGTGTTATAGTAAAAGTGGAGGGAAACCAAGAGAGGAATCTTTGGACAGAAAATGGAAGCAGCGTAAGGCTAAGAGGAAGTTGATCATAGGAAAAATATCTCAAGTGAATTCAAAATTCGTTTGTTAGAAAGATTACCCTTGGCCGTGGAAAGTGGGAAGTCATCACGTGGCAGTGTTCTGGTTTGAGCTGGAGTATTTTGTGTTCCACATTCATTCTGGAGGGGGAAACCAAAGAAGGCACTTTCGAGAAACCTCCGCATAGAATGAGGGGAGGTTCCACTCGCCCAGGCTCCTCACGACCTGTGTCCGTGACCCAGCGCTGCCACTGGGCTCTCTCTGCTGGTGCTGGAGGCAGGCCCTGCCCGCTGGACGGCGCGTGTCAGTCTTGTCTCCGCCCCAGGTCTCGCACCTCCACTTGGCCGGGCAGCCCCGCCGCGGAGCCAGGAGGGCACAGAGAGAAGCAGCCTGTCCCGCTCCTCCTCCCCCACCCTTGTGCTAGGCCAGCACCTCAGCCCCTGCCCCTCTCTCCTCTCACTGTTTCATCCTCTCAGAAAATTTCCTTTGTTGAACACAGATTTTTTTTTTTTTTACAAAACATAGAAAATTAAGTGAATTTTATTTCTCTTAAAATATTTCCAAAAAAAAAACAGCTTCTCCTTCCTTATGCGATCCATTGAATCGTAGGGCAATATTTTTTAAATGAATTTCCTATTTCCCTTTATATTGATAGTGAAAGTTTCTAGAAAATTGTGTATGAACTTGAATGGTAAGTTATTTTAGTTGCTTATTACTATGTAACAAATTACTGTAAATGTAACAACTTGAGACGATAATGGACACATGTCACGCCATTGGATCTGAATAATTGAGAGCAGCTCCGCAGCTGAGACGTAGCCCCCAGGCGGTTGGACCGGGTCTTGTGGGCCCTGTGCCGGGCGGTCACTGGCGTATTGGCAGGAGCCCGACTCACGCCCATGCGGACCTGCGCAGGTTGCTGGGTTTCCTATGGCACAGTCCTGCTCCCCGGAGAAGGGGTGACACGCCGGAGCCCGTGGCCACCTGCTGTCTCCCGTGACCTGGCTCGGGAGTCTCGGACATGGTTGTGAGACAGCCGGGAGCTGCGTGGTCGTGCTCTGCGGGGGGTCTGCTGCCGCTCCACGGAGGGTGCGAGGAGCAAGGGTCCTTCGAGGCCATCGTGGAGACGGGCTTCCTGGCAGGAGAGCGAGCGGAAGCTGAGTTCGCTTTCAGTTCCCCTTTTCTGAAGGAAAGGGGCTGTATCAGAAGAGCAGTGTCTGGACCTACGCAGCCCAGGGCCACAGGACCTCGCCCCCACCGCGGCCCAGCGCTCCTGGAGTTGTTTCTGCTTCCCACCCCGCTGGTGTCCACAAGTCCGCGGGAGCTACCACTGTGCCCTGTGCCCCGCTGAGGCCTCTCCAGTGTCGGAGGCGGGTGGGGAGGCCTGGTGGGGCTGGGGTCTGCAGAGGAGGCGCGGCGGGGTGGTGGGCTCTGGATTCGCTTTCTCCTCAGTGTCCCGGGCTGGCCCAGCCACGCGTAGTGTGAGACGAGTTCTCTGTCCTTCTGGGGCGAGGCTCCTGGGGAGAGAGGCAGCCCGCGGCCTCATGCACAACACCCAGCACCGCAGGATGCAGCAGTCCCCTGGCGACATCCCTGCCCTCGCTGTCATCTTGTCACAATACCGATGAGAAAAAAGAAATCTTTCCCCACTGTCGAGGAACGTGCTGCTTGAGGACCCTGCTGTAGTTGTGGTTTTGGTGAGTTTCTGAGAACTCTGCCTCCCACATCAAGCGAGGACTCCTGCGTGCAGATGACCTGCAGGGGTGACGCGCTCTGTGGGGAGGTGAGAAGGCCCTTCAGTGGGAATGCAGCGGGGCCCCTCGTAGTGAAAGCGGTGGCGCCCCCGAAGGCAGGGCAGCTGGGCGGGCAGGAGTAGCGGCTGGGCAGGGACTGGGGTGTGGCCTCTGAGGAACTGGCAGCAGCTGGATCCCGGCAGGGGTGTGGGCTGCCATCAGGCGTGGCCTGCCCCCAGCACAGGAGCAGAGCTGCTGTCTGTGCTGCCTCCAAGCAGCGACCAGCATGTGCAGCCCTGGTCAGGGTGGCACGGAGCGCTCTGCTCCGACAGAGCGGTTTCTCACTGTCAGCATTCCTTTTCTTAGTCACAGCCTTTCTTCTGCTGCTGCTTCTTGACTTATATGCATTTGATGATGGTCTTGAGTCTCGGCAGTTTTTTTCCTTCCTAGAGGAAAACAAGTAAGGATTCTTCTAATGGCCAGAGTAAACCCCGCGTCCTGGGCTGTGGCTGTCTGTCTGCAGTGAGTGTTGTCTTTGCATACCTACATACCTACGTTAAATAATCTGATGATCTTATGTGTGTGTGGGTCTGTTCATTCCCCTTTAAACAAAAGAACAAGACAGCGATTGTTAAACTCTCTTCCCTCCCTCCCCCCAGAATTTGCAGAAAGGTCTTACTGTGTAAGCATTTTTACAAAAAATTGCTTACCCCTCCTGCAAAGTGTAAGGGCAGAGGGAAAAAATTACATCTCGGATCATAAAGGCTGATTTGAAAACTGTAAGAAGAAAGTCTCGATAACAGTGCTTGGAAGGACGCTCTGTCAGCCCCAGTGCCTTTGCCCAGGCTCCCGGCAAGTGCAGGGAGCCCTGTGGGGTGCAGCGCAAGGCCCTGCCTTTCAGAACTGCTGGTACTGTTTTACTGTGTCACTTTTATTACTTGTTAAATTGCTGTTTTCTCAGACTCCTGAAGAGTCTTTAAGGCACATCATCTCTGAGGAAATCAGGGTTCTCTAAGGCACTCAGACATGGTTGCGCCAGCAGGTCTGTCTCTGCCTCTCGCCTGTCTTTTCCCTCTGCTGGTCTTCATCTAACTGAACATAGCTTCGAAGAGCAAAGTCACAAAATAACTTGAATCATTTCCTAAAAGTCTCTAGTTAGGTAGAGATATCAAGTTTTGAGCTTAAGAACTTTTGAATTGAACTGAGGCTTTCAAGCTCTGAGAGAAAATGTGTTTATCCAGTGAGGACCCCTTCCCAGAGAGGGCGCTGTGCAGCTGAACTGTTGAAATGTTAATAGCATTTATTAAAATAAAGCAAAGGGCAAAAGAAAGCTAACTTGCCACATTGCTCCTAGCTCTCCCTCCGCCGTTCTCTCTGGAGGGAGGGGTGCATTCCTCAGAACTCCTTGTGCTTTACTCCATCCATTTCCTGGAGTCAACATTTTCACAGGCACCAAAAGAAAAATCAAAAGTAGACAAAAATCACATTTATTACCATGTCTTCCAAGAAATAAAAATGAGGAACTGCTTTGTTTTTAAATAAAGTGTTCAGTTTAGAAAGGAGCAAGCAAAATTGGCATATTCTGTCCCTTTTGCTCACTGAGTTTTCTTCTGCTGCTAGAACCCTGGCCTTTGATTAGAAGAAAAAGTCATGAACGTGTGTGCCATACCCGTTTTCTCGACTGTGTTCTACGTAAGAGGTGATGGCTGCTGAACGTGCCTGATGCTCGTGCTTCACCGCAGCTCAGCACAGTTCGCTCTGTCCCGTTTGTCTGAATGTCTACACATCAGACAGGACGTCACGAAAAAGGTTACAGAGTTTGTGTTTTAGAAGACTTGTTTGGGATGTGGCATCATGGATGGAGATTTTTCACTTATTTTGAGGTAGTCGTCTTAATTGGTGACAGGATTATAAAATCAGAGAGCCTAGTTATTTTTTCTAAGCAATTTTGGATTGGTCAGCAATTCGGAGTTACTGCAGCTGCAATTTGTTTTTTAAAAATTAAACCTATCAGACCAAAACAATGCATTTTCTTAAAATCATATTCATTTACAGCATTTACATGTTTCCAAGACCGTTATTCACCACAAGGCATCTCCCTTAAGACTTTACATATGGGCTATTAACTTTTATTTTTAACTGAAAATGAAGTAGTGAAAGAATGTTTTGTGTTTTTTTACATTGGACTTACTTTGATAAAAGCAAGCACTTGAGGTAATAATCAGGAACATAAGAATTTTAGTATTTAAAGAGTACCTCAGAATCTGTAATGAGTGTTTTCTCTCTAAAGTATAGGGTTCTATCCTTTTTTTACTGTTCCTTATTATAAAATGTAGTATACATTCATTAAAAAAAAACTTGAAAAAACTAAGAGTTTAGAATTATCAGTAGTACAACAAACTAAAATAACCACATTTGGTATTTTTGTATATGTTTTCTCATCTTTTTCTATGTATAAATAAAACTAGTTTAAAAAACGCAGGGTCCCTAGACAGAACGGACAGCGCGGACACGGCCGAGAAGCCCTGCTGCCTGCCCGCGACACGCGGCACAGGTTGGCCGTCCCCTGCACTCCCTGCAGCCTCGCTGCTCTGGCGCCTCACGCCTCGTTCCCTGCTGGGAGGTGCTCCCTCGTGCTCGCAGTATTGTCCTTGCTGCTCTCCTTCGGTGCCTCCCCCTTGCCTGCGCCCTCAGGATGACTGGGAGCTGCTCGTGTTGAAGTGGGCACACCATCACGTTGACTGAACGGTGTCCGGCAGGCGTCCGTAGGTGCGCCTCCTGCTTTGTGCCGTATCATTTCTTCATGTACTTTTTTCTTGGAATCAGTCATTGTCTCACTTGCTTGAATTGTTCATTTTTGTAAGTCCTTGTCACTAATTCATCCCAACATTTACAGTAGAGCTCTGAAGATGCTCTCAGTACTTGTGAAAGCATCATGTCTTCTAGATTGATTTTTTTTTTCTGCCTTGAAGGCTGCTTTCTTGAAACCCTCCATAACTGTCATTTCAGGTCTTCTGTGATCCTAGAAATTCCTTTTCCTGATCTCCACGTCCTTTTCTTCATGGTTTAGACCGTTGTTTTACTGTGCCTGTCTTATAGTACCTTCCTTCGGATGGAACATAACTTTTGAGAACTTAGGATGCATGTTCTGCCTGAGATGCTAGGCCGGCATGGGACTGTGGAGGAATAGTTCGAAATATTGACAGCACTGCTTCATTACCGCTTATGTAAATCCCAAAGCCTGTTCATGGGTGTGAATGATTGCTTGTTTTGTGTTTTGAGTCTTTCTGGAACATTCTGTTTTCATGCCTGTGGTTCTGAAACTTCATCAGATAAAAGCCTTCCAGTGTGGGGGAGGACGGGGTGCTGCCTGCCCGCCTTGTCCATCGGTCTGTCCATCCACCCATTTGGCCATCTAACTCTTGTATTTCTTGCACTCTACCTTCCTTGGATCCTTCATTTTGGAGGTTGATTTCCTTCGGTTTGGCATTTTTTAGTATTTCTTTGATAACATTTTCCCTGCTACTTTTTGTATGTCCTCTTTCTGGAATTGTGTTTTCCAAGTATTAAACCACTTCTGTTCATCAGATGCTTTTCTGCTGTTCATTGTTTTATCTCTGGGAGAGGTTCCCTCATCTGTTGTTTTTCAGCTCTGATTATTTGAAACAATTTCTCTGAAAAATGCTTAAGACCCTCTTTAAAAAGTCTCAACTTCCCTAGTATTCCTTGCTTTTATTCCTTGGAATTATTTACCTCTAATCTCTGTATTGTAGGTTTGAAGGTGATCTTTCCTTTCTTTGTGTTGTCTGTAGCTTCTTCTAACTTCCACTTTTCACTTTGGCTTTGCTCTTTTTTGAATTCTCATGCTGAGGCTTTTGACACTTATCTCATCCTGGCTCTGACCACTCAGTTTACAGATGAGACACACATGTGGTGATGGGACGCTCCTGTGGGTAGTCGGGACCATAAGCTAGTGTGACAGCTTTGACCAGTCAGCGGGACTCACAGCGTCTGCAAGCGTCTCTGGTCCTTTAGGAGGGCGCCAGGTGTCAGCCTTCCGGCTGCACCCCTCACCTGCCCTCAGTGGTGGCCAGAGCTGCTGCTTCTGAGCCTTCCTGGTGTCTCCTGCAGCAAACGCCTCGTGTCGTGATGGTCTCCCCACGCGTGGCAGCAGCGTGGGGCTCAGTGTCACCGGCGACCCCTGCTCTGCCTCGTCTGTTACCCTCAGTGCCCCTGCCCACAGCTCGCGGGCTTGGCGGGGGGGGGTCTCCTGTGACCCTGTCCGATTCACTTTGTCGTGATGTGGTGAGGGGTCTCAGAACACAGCAGATGATCCTCCATGTTTAGTTGCAGCTCTCTGTGACCCCAACCTAGTATCTTTGGGGAAACCCCCACATGCCTGGCCAATAGCAGGTTAGTTAGTTGAAGATAGCTAGAGAGTCATACTCCTTTTAATAGGAGCGCGTCGCACTCTCTTGGATTCAGCAGAATTTCCTCTCCGGCCTGTTTATCTTCCCGCCATTCTGGGTCACAGGGCCACCTCTGACGCTGGATCAGGGTGGACTCGGCACCAGCATGCCGGTGGCTTCCCAGAGTCCATCTTTTCAAGATGTAATGTACAATAGTTTGTCTGACATTCCCCCACACTTGGATATTTAGGTATTTCAGATTTTGAAATCAAATTCAGTGAGCTTTTCGTGTTTACAGACTTCACACATTTGTTTCTGAGGCGCTAGATCTGGGCATGTTCCACCAGCTTCCTAGGTTTTATGCCAGGTACGCCGCCTCTGGCAGTGTTTGCACATTTGTTGTTAATATTTTTATCTAAGCCCTTTGCAGTTCAGAGCTTTGCATTCAGCAGTTCAAACTGATTTGATGTTACCTGTGTATCTTGTGTACTGTCAAGTTGATACCCAGACAGATCCGCTCTGAGCGGGCGGCCGGCGGCTCGTCATCGCTGCCTTCTTTTTGAGATTCTGCGTCACTTGAACCAAGCTTTTTGATATTCTATGTTCCTTGGTGTTTCTTAGTATGTTTTCTAATATTGATTAGATGAAGTTTTAACCTTTATCTAAGGGATAGTTGGCCGCGGGGTCCTGATTTAAGAGGGACTTAACTGGATCCATTTCCCTGGAAACTGAAGCAGACTGATGGCTTCTGAGAGCGAGGTAAGGGGCGATTCCTCTGCTCTCCTGAGAGCTGGCGCTGGGGTCTGAGGGTCTTTTCTGACTTGTATGATCTCTCGTGGCCTTCATGAGGCGCGCACTGAGGCTGGGGAGTGAGGTCGGAGTGGCGGCCCTGCCCCGGAACTGAGCAGAGCTGGCTGCTCCCGTTGGTGACGCCCACAGTCCAGTGGGCTTGGCCAGACTTTTAATTATTGGATTTGGAAATAGATGATATGTAGATTATGAAAAGTAAGGCGTTATCACAACAGTGGGTGCCATGCTTCATTTAAAGTACATAAAAAGGAAGTGTTGGCCCTTTCCATTTAAGGGTCTGCAAGGTGTGTGATTTCGTCTGCAGTACGCAGCACGCCCTGCTGTGACCCACCGAGCACTTGGTAATCCATGTACGGTCCTGAGTTCTTTGCATGTGTGCGTTAACATGTGTGCTCTCGCGCCCGGCAGGTGGATGCGCACCCTTACAGTGTGAGTAACTGCAGTAGCTCTTGAGTCTGTGCTGTTAACCAGTGCGCAGTAGTACCTGTCCTACTGTTCTGTCTACGTTCACTCTTTCCTAGCTTATTTGGATTCTAATATGTTAATATTTTTCTGTTAAAAGGAATTGGCAGAATGTGTGGCGCTGTTCTGCACAATTTTCTTGTCACTGGTAAGAAATGGCTGGGCACCCATTGGGGTCTTGGAATATTGGGGCCTTGGAAATCATTTTTTGGACATACTCATTGTCTTTAAAAGAAAATGGTGAACAAGGGAAAAGTTGATCTCAGCAGCCAGAAAACAGGACTTTTTTCCCATCCCACCATATCCAGACTTAAGGAATTTAAAATTAACTGTAAAAACTGCTTCTCTAATCTGCCCTTTATTTAGAAGAATGCACTTTCCGCGCGTAGAGCTCAGATGTGATTTGGTAGCACATCCACATGTACTGCACTTTGTGTAGCTGCCAGAGATAGAAAAGGCTGGAGCCTGCCCTCGTAGATCCTCTGTTCTACTGAAGAATAGAAACAAAAAGAATCAGTGCTGTAAAAAATAGTGCCGAAGGGTAAGAGGACGAGAAGAGTTGCTGCTTTAGACAGAGGGGTCTGTGATGAAACCTCTTAAGGACACGAACGAATGGGAGGTGCAAGCTTTGGTCAGACTGGGCAAATGTATGTACTTCGTTAGAAAGAAGAGGAAATAGGTCCTGCAATGGGAACACGCCTGCACGCTTCGGGTTGCCAAGAAGCCGGTGTGGTGACAGCGGCAGAGGCTAGGGGTCAGGTAAGAATTCTGTCTGTGGAAGGGTTTGCACAGTAAAGCAAGATGAGCTGATGTGGGTTTTGAAAAGAGCCTCTCCACAGGAACCAGGCCGCACGGGAGGGAGACCACCTCGATGTCTAGTGCACAGTGAAGGGAAGGGGCTGGTGTGGGCTAGCGAACAGTGAAGGCCCTGGTGAGAAGCAGTCACACTCGGTCTCCACTGCTAAGAGAGCAGTCAGACTTCGCTGGTGGATTTTTACGCAGATTAGACAGTGTCAGGAGGAAAGTCAGGCCACGGAATTGACATGAGCGTCCAGGTGGAAGGAGGCGCTCTACACTGACCTGTGGTGCGTGGTGTGGAGCAGAGTCTGCAGCCGAGTCTGCAGCTGGAGAGACGAATGCAGGGCTGCTGCTAGAGAAGACGGGTGAGCTTTCGAGAGATGGCATGGCCTCAGAGGCTGTAGGAAGAGGAGCCAGCTGAGGGGTGGGGGGACAGGAACACTGGAACTTCAGTGTCGTTCTCCTGAGGGAGACGTAAGGTGCTGCTGGGGCGGGGGTAGGTGCTGCCGCTGCAAAGGTGCCTCCTCGGATGCTTGGGGCTTCAGCTGGCGGCCCTCAGAGGTTAACAAACGTTGGCTAAGTGATTGCTTATTTTACCCTTCTAATTTCACATTTCTGCTGATTTCAAAAGGTTTAATTCCAAGGAAAAGTGACCACCCATTCCGTGAGTTCTTTCTGATAGTAGAAAATAAGTATTTTGGAGAAAGAGCTCCAAATATTCTCCAATGTTGACTTGACTTACTACACTTCTTCCAGTACTGCTTTGTAAAATTTTAGTAAGTGGTAATTCATCTACACAAATAAATGGCACGCAGTTCTCATATCTCTGTGCTTTTTTGGTGCTCAATTTTAAACAGCCAAAATGAATTATCTTTTACATATGTGTTGTATAAAATGCCATTAAAATCAAAATCGCCTAGTAAGATGTTTTAAGATGCTGTAGTTCCCCTAGGTACTCACTGACACATAAGTATGAATACATTTGTCAAAATTACCCAAACTGGTAGACGCGCTGTGAAGGCAGAGGTGCGGGAGCTGCACAGGCCCTTCCTTGTGGGCCCGGGGAGGCCGTGCTCTTCGTGGCCGCACAGCGACGATGCGGCAGCCTGCTTGTCTGAATTCATTAGCCCAGACTTTTGACTAGAGGACTTTACATGTAAAGTTAGGTTCTTCTAAGACAAAAGAAAACTCAGGTTACACAAGATGGTTTATTTCTCTGACATAGACTTAACATTCCTGGTAAAGTGAATATAGAGAACAATATTGTAGTAAAGACATCACTTACTAAGATTACAAATTCTCCCAGCCACTAAGAGAAAGGAGGTTCTAAACATCACTCCATGGCAGCCATATCCCAGCATGTAAATGTATCAAAATAACATGCCTACACCTAAAATGTGTACAATGTTTTTCCGCCATGTATCTGCAACAATAATGACCTCTTAGGGTAAGGATCGCGATTCTGGTTAATCTGGCCCCGTCTTGTTCTGTGACCTTTAAGCCCAGCCTCTGCCTGGGGCCTAGTGAGGCTGCTTCAGTTTATCCATGACGCCCGCTTCTAGCAGGCGGGAAGACAGTAAAGGGAACAGGGCTCGTCCTTTTAGGGTGCTTCTTAGAAAACAACATGTGCCATTTTTTGCATCTCATTGGCCATATCTTGCACACATGAGCACACTAAATGGCAAGGGAGGCTGGAAATTGGGTGTTTTATTCTGGGCAACCCTGTATCTATCTAAATTGTGGAGGTCCTGTTATGACAGGATCAGCTCACCGTCAGACTTAAGAGGCCAAGGCCTTTTAAGAAATAAGTTAGGAGTGAGTTTCACAGTATTTTTAGACAATAGGGCTGTCAGGGGTGGGGGTATATTTTTCTCTATAAATTATCTTCTATACTACATAATCCCTATGGAATTTTTTTATGCATGTATTTGCCTTGTCACTAAGCTTACATACCTTATTCTGTATCATCAAATCTGAAGTGGCTGTAAAATAGTGATTAAGAGTAGGGAGCCAAATCCTGCCAAGCTCCCTGGATGGTGAGGACGAGGCAAGTCGGTGGCCTTCCCCAGCACAGGTCTGCATCTTCAGACGGGACCATTGGGACCTGAATCACAGAGTTGTTATGAGGATTAAATAATTGGTGAGCATTTCTAGAAGCTCCTGGCATGTAGTTAGGCCCTCAACTGTAGTTATTGCTATCAGTTGGCAGGTTCTTAGTAGTTTCAATGCTATTCTTAGTAAACTGTGACTGTAAAAGCTAATTTGTAAATATGTGTTCATAGTTTCACTCTAGTAGAGCAGAAGTAATTGGATAATTAAAAAATAATCTGAATTTGCTTATATCATTTGGAGCATTTTGCTGGTTATGTTGTGAGAGTTTCCTGTTTGCAGAGCTATACTTTAGAGCATTTATTAAATGCATATATGTATATAGCTATTTGCAAGTAGGCATCAGACTTTTAACTCTGCAGCTGTGGCGTGTCTAAGCGTACTGAGAGCCAAGAGCTCAAAGACTGTTCGCAACAGGAGCATCTTGTTGCCTCTGTCTCCTGACCCAGGGAGCCTTTTAGAGGACAACCGCTTGGCAACTGAAAGTTGACTTTGTTCAGTGGACTTTTCTACCGAATCTTCCCAAATCTTTGGGCTCGGTTAAATAAATAAATATATGGATATATAAAATATATACGCGGCATACTTTTTTCACACCTCTCGGATTTTACTGAAGTTGCATATTTGCCTCTGTTTCCCCTCCATGTCACGAGGAGAGACTGGCTCCCACTGACTGCCCTCAGCAGCTTCCACGCTGCCAGCCTTGGTGTGCAGCAGCAGTACAGGGCACCACTTTTAGAGGAGCTCTGATTTACAATTTCAGTGCCGAAATAGCAGTAATGTTTCATGGTCTTAATTTGTCCCCTAAATTTGGTCATCTGCAGTGAGATACTCAGAAATAGCCACGCTTCCAAAATAAACTGACATTTCAGACAAAGTACGGCCCACGCTGCTGAAGTCCGGTCAGAGAAGTTCTGGCCTGCCTCGTGGGAGCCTGTGCAGGGGTGCTTGCTCTCCTGTCTCCCTTGCCTAAGGGCCAGAACTGGACGCGGCTGCCGGGTCAGCTCACAGCTGTGAGAGCTCAGTTAGTTAGCTGAGAAAACAGGAGGCAGTACCTCCTCCTCCAAGGGCTATGACATTCGTTTAACTGCCGCTTCTGAAAACAGTGTGCTGTGGTCAGAGCTCAGGTGAAGTGCTGTGGGTGCGTGCGTGTGTCTGTCCTACGCTTCAGTGTCAGAATTGGGTTATACCTGTCACTTGGCTTTGGCATTGATAGTAATCGAATTCTGTAACTTGATTATTAGTCAATAGGCAGTTGTCTCTGCTTGTCTGGGATATTTGGTGTCATAAAGGGCCCTCCACGTGGAGAGAGCATTCTGAGGTAGTACAGGCAGATAACTAATCTGTCCTCCTCACCAGCCAGGCCAGATGTGTCCACATCCTCACTGTTTGCCCTTCGCCACACACTGTCAGCATCTTCCGAAGGGCGGTGTGCCGAGAGGCGCTAAAATGCAATCTCACAGGCATTTACTTTTGAGTTTCCTAAGTGGATTTCAGTGTCCCTTTCTAATTGTCTGTCAGAGATTGAGGCACTAAAGGAAAGTCCTAGCTCTTATTGGGCTAAAAATAATGATCATTGTCCAGTTGGCACTTGGTGGAACAAGCTGTGGGGCAGACGCTGGGCCAGGCACTGCCAGTGGGGGAGGGGCACCTGGGGTCTGGAGGGCAGAAACGGCTGTTGTGCTTTTGCTTTGTTGTTTCTCTTTTATAGTTCTAAATTTTTACATCACTTGTAAACTTTGAGCAAAGTAATTTCTGGTAATGTTGGTAATATTTCATTAAATATCCTTCTCTAAATGTAACTATATGAAATCATATTGAACTAAGTGGAAAGTTGTGATGAGTTTTAAACTTACTGTTTTTTTATATTTTGATTTTTTTATTTGGGACTATACTTTTTTCATTCATATTTTTGAAAAAAAAATCTAGAGTAATTACAAACAACTCTGAAAATAATGAATTTTCACATCCCGAATGCAGTTTGAAAGACTAGGATTCCTACATTGTTTTTGTGTTTCAGAGCACACATGCGGTTTATTATGTAGGTATTATAGCTCCCAGATCACACTGTCCTCTCGTGATCCACGTATTAGGATTCATGGTTTTTTTCGGTTTTGTTTTCGATTTTCAAAGAGAATTTTAGTTCATATACTTTGAGGTAAACATTAGCTTTTCAGTTCTTAAATACACTGTGTTAAAAATTTCCTCCTTAATCCCTTTTTTCTCTCATTTTAAAAGCGTTTCATATACCACCAGAATCTTAAAACTTCTCTTTCCTGTCTTTTTAAAGGTCGATTGAGCTATCCACATCCAGGAACTGACAATCTCTTGATGTTAAATGGTGAGTTTTATAAAAACATTTCTCTTTCCAGTTGCTCTGTCTAAAGATGATTAGACCCATTTTCTCTAAGCCTTCCCCATGCACACAAGTGACTCATTTTATAAGTCAAAAAAAAAGTCATAGCTTTTCTATACAGGAAGCAGAATTAGGACTTTGGATGTATTCTGGGTGCAAAGCAGTCCCTGCCTGTACTCTTGACAGTATGATTTAGCCCGGTGACCATGGACTTTGGAGACAGTCCTGAGTCTGAGTATTGGCTTTACAGATTCTGGTGGACCTTTGTCAGGTCGCTTCCTTGAGTCTTGGTTTCTTATCTGTGAAATGGGAAGACTCTCAAGGTTTCTTACACAGTCAAATGAGGGTAAGGTTTGCAAACTGTGTGGAACTTGTTACTTAGTGTTGTGCTTGTATTTATATTCAGCTGAGGAAAGAACATACCTGCCAGTCTGTACATATGGTGGTCACTGACAGTATGTTCGTTCTGGAGGTTTGCAGGGGGAAGTTCCCCAGTGTTACAAAACTTCCATTAAGGTTTTTCTCTGAGCTGCAGTACTTAGCCCATCCCGCCTGCGGGAGTAGACAGGGAGGGTCCCCACACCCTTCCCTAAGGTGAGAAAAGCAGAAAGTGGGAAGAAGGAATAATAGAGGTTTTACTTTAATATGCTTAATTCTGTCATTGCCGTAGTGTGCCTCTTCTACTTTAGCTAAAATTGTGTTGGAAAAAGATGACAGCGGAGTTTAAAAAAACAGCAGCTGGGTGGAAAAAGTCTAATGTAAAGGCAGACCATGTGAACCAGCTAATATTAAGACTAATGACAGAAAGGTGGGAGTTAAGTACAGGCAACCTCAGAGTTTTGTTTTGTTTTTTAATAAATGAAAAATTGAAAAGAAGGGTAAAGTGAGGTCATTGGTGGGCACAGTCGACATTGGCCCCTTGAGTCAAGTTTCCCAGCACGTGGCAGCCTCCTCGAAGCGCTGGGTCACCTGTCGCAGCGCTCGGTCCGTCCGGGAGAGGCAGGTGGTCAGGGCTGCCTGGGCTGGCTGTGCACCTGCAGGCCAGGCCTCAGCACGCTCAGACGCCTCAAGCAGGAGCTCAGATAGGGCAGCGTGAAGGCCACTTTAACCACAAAGGGTCTGGCCATTGAATTCAATGCTTCATTCAGTATTTTCCTACTGTGAAATTGAAAGAAAAAAAAAAAAACCAACCTCTAAGTAGGTAGCACCTGAACTCTAAATCTATGACTAAAAATTACGTTGTTGAAACTGACTATATCATTTTTTATAGTTTCAGTAATAATTATACTGCTCCTGGCTTCCTTAAATGCTGTTACAGTAATCTTTATGGTAAATAAAGATCATATTTTTATTCTAACATCTAAAACAATTCATTTGAAGCATTTGAATTTGTGTATATTTCACACCAGAATTTAATATAAGAAAAATTTCTTATGCTCTACTTAAAAATTCACGTGAAGCAAAGTATTCTGTGAGATAACTTGTTAAATCATTCTCAAATTCAGGTTGCTCAATCCTTGCTATGTTTGGATGGCTTGGAGTCTGTTGTAATCACAATAGAGTATCTGTTTTGTGTAGCAAAGAATGCAGTAGCATGTTGCCCTTATAACTGACAGTTTTGGCACACTAAATATGAAACTAAGTGCTTTCATCAGTTCCTGAAGTCCTGGAAATAATCTGGATTTTAGGCTGAAAGTATATCATCACATAATAGACACAGGAATACTTTATTTCAGGGAAGAGTTGCATCTTGGTGACAGATCTTCGTTACTGTGTGAGGACTCCATGGTCTGCCATTTAGACACTCAGCAGAGAAAGCCCCTGTGGAAGTCCAGAGCTGTTTCTGGCATGGATCTAAGGGAGAGGAAAGACAAATTAGGACACCAGAATGTGCTTAGGTTGGTAGAGACACTTTGAACCAAGAAGAAAATATTTATTTTGCTCATTTGGGATTATTGGTTAAGAGAAGAGGCAAAAAAATGAGACAATGGGGTATATTTACAGGGTAAGGAGTTAAATATTAATAATTTAAGTCATTTTTACAGCAGATTATGGAAGAGAGAAGTAGATAATGAGGACTCAAAGAACTAAGGGGAAGTTTTTCAGGAGCTACTTTTCAACTATTTGTAACTCAGCTATATTCTTAATATATTGTCTCCCTGAGAAATATGGGAATTAACCCATGTTAATACCAAACCTCTGTCTATACTAAATCATGATTAAATATTACTGAGTGATTAAATTGTAGCATCTTAGTGCTTAAACCCACTTTTTAACTTACTACTTTTTTTAAAATGTCACAGTTTTAACCGCTAGGTGGTGAAGAACTAGCTCAAGTGTTGCTTTGATACATGGTTAGGACACAAACATCAGTATTTTGCTGTGGTGACTTAGTAGTAGTGTGTCGTATTCGGCACCGCAGACTCTAAACCAGGTTGCTGTTCTCTCACTTGGTGACTGTGGCTGGCGTACCTAACTTCGCTTGGACTCAGATGCTTTGCTAAAGGAGACAATGCGCCGCCTGCATCAGGAGGCTTGTTGCGAAGAGTGAGTGAGCCCATGCAGGGAAGGAATCTAGAACATTCCTGAGAGCAGAAGTGAGATGTGCCCGAGACTGACGAACAGTGACTGACTCTGAAAGAGTAAAAGTCCCGTGAAAAGATGGAGTTGTATGTGTTTACTTTGGAGAATAAAGAAACAAGAAGATACTCTGGTATTTCAAGCTATCTGAAGGATACTATCTATAGTGAACAGAGAAGGCTTGTTGGCTATTGCAGAAAATCAAACTAAAACTAATGGAAAAAACTACACAGGGACAAACCCGGGGTCAGCTAAAGCAGAATGCCTCTGAGGCAAGTGCTTCTAGAGCACTGAATAAGCGTGTGATGGGTGCATTTGGGGAACTGCCTTAGAAAACACAGATTGGGGCAGAAATCTGCGATATTATGGTAGTGCTAAGACTGAGTCCATCTAAGAAAAATAGTATAGTTGCTGTGCAGATAAGACAAAACATTGTACAGCTTCATTATCTTACATTGCAACTTAATTAGCACTGTTTAGACTTTTAAATAGGCCTTTAAGTAAGGGATAAACAAGGTTGGGTTGAGGATCAGGAAACTGGTGCAGCTTGGTAAAACTATGAAGTAACTGGCACATTCTTAATTCTGAACCTCTGTTAACTGGGATGAAGAAAAAGGTGTAATTCTACACCCTTGTGTCAAATTGTATAGATTGAAAAAATAACTGCTAACAGCCCCTGACTTCTGAACAGACCATTTTTTCAAGACAAGTAGAAATCAAGTTCAATTCTCTGGTGAAGACCGTGACAAGTGTTGAACAGTTCAAATATGGCAGAAGAGTTGGAATTGAACTCTAGGAACAGAGCACTCTAGGAAAGTTATAGTATAAAAGAATGGGGAGAAGGCTGAAACCCAAATTAAGCCTATCTGAAGTTAGAAGAACAGCTTGAGGGTTTGCATTCCTCAACTTTTTATTATCAGTGCTAAAAACAAAACACAAAACAAACAAAGACACCTTTCCCATAGTGGTAAGGAGTGAGGCCCCACTCCAGGGCGGTGCTACTGGGATGAAGTGGTAGCCCTCCACCCCTCTCCCAGGGAACTACAATAAATACCTCCCGTTTTTGTTAGCACGCCTGTCTTTCTTTCCAAAGGGGAACATATCAAGTGGAAGTATGGGGGATGGTATTACAGACTAGTTTGAAATTTAAATTTGCAGTGATTAACCACATACAGTCATGTCTGTAATCGAGAACTTTCAGTACCTTGGAGGAAGAAAGAAGTTAATGTGTATCTTTTAACTAAGAAAATTTACTCACTAATGAAATTGTATTTCCAAAGGCAGATAACTCTAAATGTATTAAGTCATGAAAACAAAGTTGAGTGTGCAGCTAGTTCTTTTCCGAAGTGAGTGAAGTCCGGAACAGATTTGGGGTCTTGAAAAGAGGCATGACTTGGGTAATTTCTTTCTTTCCTTGGTGATGACTTTTTAGAGTAAAGAGAATTTGGCCCACACCAAGAGCACTGTATGTAACCTTCAAGTGTTCAGCTGACTTGGTGTGTTTACCCCTCCTCCTCCTGCTGTAGTAACCTGGCTTCCACAACTGAGCTGAGAGAGAAGGAAAACTTTAGAATCATTCTTTCTTTTTTGTAAGTATGGGTTAGAACCTAAATAGATTTTGGTGTCCCAGGTCCAAATCCTAAAGTCATGTGTAAGGAAAGGTCTTCAGGCATTTCTTGCAGCCTTTTCACACAGATGCACGTATGCGCCGCATACATTGTAATGTGCGCGCACATTTACATTTATGCACGTGTATGCAGTAGCCAGTTTCTCACTTCTAAATGCGGTGTACTTTTCATAATGCTTTATTAAAAAATAGGTACTTGAAATTAGTATTCTAGTTTTTATACAATTAACCATTCACTTTTTTTTTCTGAATCATTTTCTAAATGAGTTTGGAAGGACCAGTTATTTAAAGAAGTAATTTTTTATGTGGCATACTAAATAGTCGTTCCATGTTTTTCCCCAGTGGGGAGCTTCTCATCATTCTCTTCAGGGCTACAGTGGGACACAGCGCAGGAAGTCCCGGACTGGCAGGACGGGGGGTGGCAGTGCCGTTGTCCAGCACGATGGCAGCACCTGGCTCTTTCCCTGACAGGGAGTAGTTGTTTTCCGTGGTTTAGCTTCATCTCCAGCCAGATCTGTTTTTGGTAATGTAGAGAGTTGGAATCTGAGAGATCTTTATCCAAAAAATAAATGAAGTAGCTTTTTCAGTATTTTAAAATTCCTCAGGTGTGAGATAGTTGGAGAAATGTTCTAAATAATGGTGTTTAAGTCTGAGCCTCAAGTGAACTATAAGGTGCCATGAACAGTTATACATATATTTACTGTTTAGTATTGAGCAATCTCAGCTAAGAGCATAACAGTCAAAGAGAAACGGGTCATGAGGCCGTTAATTTTCTCATTAGGTCAAGAATTACATGCATGTTGTAACATCATTATAATTCATAACTTTATGTTAAACTTTAAAATAGTTGAATTTGTTTTAGAAGTGCTCAACCCTTTATACTTAAGTGTTTCCCAAAGTAAATTCATACTTGATTAATATTAGAACATGTCCAGAGTTGGTCAAGAAATGCAGCCCCAAGACTGGTGCTGTGACGTATTGGGGGCTGTTGAACTTCAGATTTCCTTAGCCTGTTCTTGATAGTTATATTAAAATTCCTGTTATCAGTCTGATTTTCCACATTTGATCTCCCAAATCTTTGAGACTCCCCCCCTCCCACTTTTCTAAGAGTTTCATCAGTCTTAAAAGACCTAGACAACAAAATTGTAAATGCCAGTGCCCCTCTTACCCTACCCCAAAGAAATAACTAGATCAGCAAAGTTACAGATAAGTTACTGGGTGATTGGAGCTTCTAGACAAGTTAAGTCTGGAGTAGATTATATACAGCTGTATAAGGATAGTAGGATGGCAGAGGCACAGATGAAATTATATTGTATAAAAGACTGACATACGCCTTGTTGATTTCTTAAATTGTAAATGACTAAGATTTGACAAGCTTGTTTTTCCCCTTGTTATTATAGAAGACTGATGCTGTATCTCACCTTGTAGGCATACAATGTATTTTGTAAAACTTCTATAATAGATTGTATTGAATGATGTGAAGGGTTTTCTTTTGCTCTTTTAAATTTTATTCTTTTGGGAATACTACATTTCTGACAACTTTAAATACATATTTAAGATTCAATATTTTTTTCAGCCATCAAAGTTTTCCAGACCTAGAAAAATTTTTGAATATCTCAATTTTGACATTCATTTTTTTTAGTTTATTGCCTTATTTCCTGTATTAATTCCACAGTAAAATGCTCACTTGTACACTCAGATTTGAAGAGAAGAGTTATTTAAAAACATGTTGCAGATTTTATCAGGCTGGTAGTTCTTATCAAAAATAAATTGTATTTTTTCTCCATAAAGAATTATATAAACTGATCTAGTTTTATAGTATTTAACACGTGTCCTATTATTTGATGGTGATGGTAATACTCTGTATCTGAGTCCCTCAACTGCAGAGTGGAAACATAGCCACTTGAGTATCTGCTAGAGTGTACCCTTAGGATAGAAAACCTTATTAGCTGTGTTATACCACTAATCATATTTTCAACTAAACAAGTTTGAACAGAGATCTCTTTATACTCTGTTTAAGCTGTGCAGGTTTAACATTGTTATGTCTTTTGCTCTTCTGTGTCATCTGGTGGTGTTTCCACACAGGACTTGGTTGGACCCTCTCTGTTCTTTCCCTTTTTATAATGGATGAAAAAATAAAGACTTAATTTTAATTCAAGTTGGGTCCATTCACAGAAAAGTTGTTTGGGGTCCTTTTTAACTGGAAAGTGTGTTACATAGCCCTGCCCTGATAAGATGAAACATATTTGTGAATACGTAACATGAATGAGATTGAATTATGTAAGTCCTGTTAATTTCAGTTTTTATACCGCTGGTAGAACAAGTGCTTTGTACATGGTAAAGCGTGTTGCACATTGCCGCGGCTTAAAGCAGCACCAGTTCCAGATGCCCACATAACTTGCATATCACAAATATTTATGTGTGTGGGCTTATTTTTAGTTCTGACATTTTACAATTTGTCCTTTGTTTACATGCAGCAAGGAGTTATGGGCGAAGACGAGGTAATTCTTTTCTGTTTGCTGTGATTTAACTGTTTCTAATTGGGTTTTACTGATCATTGTCATTATCTCAAACTTCTCATTAATTATCTCAAACTTCTCACACAATCTAAAACTCACAGAAGAATTGTATTTTGATTTGAGCACTTGTCGGAATTTTGAATCCTAAATCTCATTTTCATCTAAATCTAAAGCATTCTTGTACTAATAGTTACTCAATAAATTTTTCTTTTAAAACTGTCCAGGTTTTAACTCTTTGAAATAATTAATTTTGTACTTTTTAAAATAGAGTTGCCATTTACTGTTTACATAAGAAAATGTTTAGTAAATACTGTGAGGTCAGCATGGCTGGGCCTGGCATCTCCGATCTCTCATCTGCTGTCTCCAGTCTGCAGCTCTGACTTTATGTTTGTCCCAGTTGAAAACAGTGAGCGCGGAGGAATTTGCTGTTGGCACTGAAGCGTAGAAATCATGTTCTTCTCCTGCCTCCCACGCCGCCTCAGGGTTCTTGTTATCCTAAGGAAAAGGGTGGGGCTGTGTGATGCTTGACTTTTAAACTTCTACGGAAGTAGCTAACATTTTCTGTGGCTTAATTTCTTGTTTTCATGAGCGAAATTGTGAGGGAGGGTAGGGGGGTGAAGGGAGTGGATGTGGCATTGCACTGTAGGTTGTCCTCTGGGCGAGAATAGTCGTGGTGTTTGTATGTCCTCATAATAGAGAGGCTTTTCCTGGGCCCCTGAAGTTTCCCTGGGGCTGTGGAGAAGACAGTGGTGGCTGGATGGCCACGTTTTCAGTTCTCCACCTGGTTTTAAGTGCAGGTACTGGGTACGTTAGCACAGCCACTTGTCACCCCGATGGTGGACAATGGTGCTTGTGCTCTTCAAGTAGTATCCCCAGGTCTGTGCTTCACATCCTGTGAGTTCAGCTTCATTTTTGGAATCTAGTGTCTTCCGGTGTTTAACTGTGTCCCTTGGTATTTTACAGTTTTCTAAAGAAACTAAAATATTAGAGAACATAGAAACTTAGAAACCTGAAACTGAATGATTTTCTAACTATTGTTCTCAGCCACTGAGAAGAGGGGGAGATTCAGGACTTTGGTGCCTGTTTTGTCTGTTTTCAGATGTGTGGACTGGGCTGTCTCATTTCCCGGTACTCTCCTTAATACGGACTTCACTTCTCTTGAGAAAACATTTGACCCTCTGAATTTTAGGTTTTGGGAACTGTAGAGCAGCTTAGGATTCTTTCCTTTAAATAGAATATCTTTATAAACAGACACCTTCTGTTCTTAAATCTAGCGATTCATACTGAATCGAATTCCCCTTCTCCAGTGCGGAGAGCTGATCTGGAAGACTGAGTCTTTAATCCAGGTGTTAGAGGTCACGCTGTCTCCTCTCGCCTCTCAGTTTGGTCATTGTAGACTGATTATGAGTACTGAAGAGAAAGTGAAACCCCTCGGTAAGAACTTTCTGCGGTCTTAGTCTCCGTCCTCTGGGAGCCACAGAGATGGCTCCGGGCTGCCGCGGACCGGGAGAGAGACTCGTGGCCGGCAGGATCGCTGGGGCTCCCGCAGGACAGACCGGGCGGTGTCAGACCGTTCGGCTTAGCACGGGTAACCCCTGCGTGTTTCTCAAATTATAGGGAGAGTAGTTTTCTGGTTGGTCCTGTGTGAGTTGTAGAGTCTGCTTGGAAATTTTTAATTTTGATGATCAGATGAAAAGTATGACCATTAGAAATAACCATTCAGGAATTTTATTTGCTTTTAAAAATACTTGAACTCAGTAGAAAACATTTTTTTAAAATGCCAGAGGCATGAGTCAGGTCTCAAGGAGGCTGCTTTCTCCCTCTGGTCTGCTCGCGCTCCCCCTTGGACCTCACACTGAGGTGAGCCTCAGCCAGCAGGGCCCGTATCGGTGTCTGTCCCAGACAGTCATCACAGCAGCTGCTTCATTCACTTTGCCTTTTTTTTTTTTTTTAATCAAAAAAAGAACTATATCTTAAAGAAAATCAGAGCTGTTCTTGTGGGATGTGACACTGGGTTGGTGTGATTCTTGCCGGGAGAGAAGACCTAGCCCTTTACTAGTGAGTGATGGGTGAGCAGTGGTTCACGAGGGATTTTACTTGAACACCCCTGACTAACCTCTAGACCCAGGCACAGAGTACCTGTTATCACATAAGGTGTCCTATTTAGTTAGCTAAGTCCCTACCAGAACGACTGTGTACTTTCACTTCTTTAATAATGTCAATGAGAACTTTAAAGCAAGATGGCTGTAGATGGTGCTATGTGAAACCTGTACCTTAGGCATAATCAAGCTGTCGTGGGCTGGGAGGACATAACAGGACGCCTTCCCCTGATGTTCTGTGGGGACCCGTTCCCATGCCTCGGTGTCCCTGTGTCCAGGTTGCTGGGTCGGGCCAGGGAGGAGGACGCTTCTCTTGTGAAGCTGACTTTAACCTGTGGGAAAGCGTCTGTCTCTGTGTTTCCTGTTCAGTGTTTCTTCCATTCCGTCCAGACTGTGCAGGCTGGTCTGGGACTGTGAATGGACGTGTGAAGTGTGACTTTAACTCTCAATTTAAAGTATTTCTGTGTTGCAATCTCCGCCTTTAATGAAAGATCAAAGGATTTCTATACTCCAGAGAGAATACAAGAATAGAATATTTGAAGAGATAAAGAGCCTTAGTTAATGGACTAAACAACATGAACAGTCTCTTTTGGCAGGTAAGCCCACGCATAGGTTAGTGGAATTTATATGGAATGAGAAGGCAGAAATAACTTTAAAAGGGACTGAAATTATGAGCATTCAGTTAGAGAGGCTGGATTTATTCATACTGTGCAGCCATCAGATTTATATGCCATCAGTAAATACAAATTGTTAATAATATTGTCCCCTGTGTATTGTTTTAAAGTGCACCCGGACTTTCTATTGGAACTAGATTTGATTTGGACTCGTGACTCAAAAACAAGAGCGTATAAGTACACATCCCCCGATACTTCCACTCACAGCCTTTTATGATGACATCAAGACTGGAATCTTACCTTTGATAAATGCTTTTGATAGCTGTCAGAGAAACACAAAATCTCCAAAGGATGGAAAAAGCCTGGTGAGGCCACGGGGAGGGGCAGCCAGCTGTGCCCTGCGGCCACCAGCTGTCCTTGTAAACAGAGCTGTCCTGGCGTGCGGCCAGGCCGGTCCTGAGGTGTCCTTCAGCCAGAGCTCCCAGAGGGCGAGTGGCGAGGGGAGGGGAAGGGAGGGGAGGGGAAGAGCCTCCGCAGACTCTGAAGCATTGCGGTCCTTGCGGAAAGCAGTGGCTGACTCTTCCTCACAAGAGGGCGGCTCACCTGCCTGACACTTCTCTCCAGTTTGGAAAGAAACAGAAGTTCATTGAACTTAATTTTGATGAAAGTTAATGACAGCAGCACGTAGGGCACTCGATTATGGTTGGTTTTCCATTACCTCACGCGTCCTCCATGGGAGAAGCATGAGCCGTTACGGCGGCGACAGACCAGTGCTCCGTGAGCCGTTCTCAGTTCTGCGGCAGCCGCCCCCACCCAGCAGCCCTCTCTGCTTGAGCAGGTGCGCGTGGCGCGCCGTGCCGGGCCTATGGGCCGGTCGTTGCTGCCAGTCACGCGTGCTCAGTGAAAGCCAGAGCCGCACACCTGCCGAGTGACCACTCCCGGAGCGTGGCCGCCAAGAGCCTGGATGAGGGGAGCCCTGTTCATAATCAGCCTTTCTGTCATCTGCTTTGTGTGTGTTTTCATTTCTGGGACAGTATTCCATAAAAGTACAGGACAGTCCATTGAGATCAAAGAAGCATGCTTTGATTCAAGCCATTAAAGTGACTGATTTTGAGCAGAACTTTTTCATTCCAGCCTTCCCCCACCCCCGCTGATATTTTGGGAAATGACTAGTCAGGGCTGCCAGCAGATAGCTCCATCTGTGAAGGGGGGTCTGATGACACCTGGCCCCACCCAAGGGCCCACGCCTGCCCCGGGGCGCACACACACCTTCGCCGTTGGGCCTGCAGCTCTGTCTTCAGCCTGGGAAGCTCATGATGCGGTCCTTCTTAACCGTACTGTGCAGACCAGCAGTGCTGGTGGACGTGGAGAGGCGCCCCGGCCTTCTCCGTCCTTCTCGTTGAATGCGTTGGGAATGCGTTCTTTCCGTCACGATAAACTGACAAAGGACACTCGGCCACTGTAGGTTCCTTCCTAGAGTCAGCTTCTTGTTTTGGGAGAAGGGACACGCTAGTCCCGTTCTAGGATCCTGCGTCCTCAAATGCTGTCTTCCTCTTAGAGCATCACGGCGACTTCAAGGAGACCTTGCCACAGGAAGCATCTCAGACTCACGCACAGCAGCGTGCAAATTCGTGTGTTCCTTTTTCACTCTTTCATCTCTCGCAGCTTTACCTATAGTCTTGTTATAACTGCTATTTTTCCTTTAAACTTTTGGCTGTGCATTTTCGGTGGCTAAGGGAACATAAGCTGGTTTTACTTGCATTTGTAGGTGGTGTTTTTGAGTACTTAGTCAAGAATATATTCTCAGTTTCTGTTTTTCAGTGGCAGTGGCCATGGGAATATGTCTGCTTTTGTTCAAGCAAGTATCTTCTAGCTAGGAAGCTTTCCTCTCACTTCTCTCCTCTACCCTGTCTAAAACTATGCCATTCTTTGTAAATCTTTGTAACTCTTAGTTAGAAATACTCTATAACTACTCTCACATTATAGCCCCTCATTTTCTTGCAGAACCTTAGCATGTGTATGCCTGTAACCAGCCTGTGTGTGTGTATGTTCACATCACATGCATGCAAGTGTGTGTGTGTGTACATTTTGAATCAGAATCACTGGAGTAGCAATTTGTATGACAGTTTTTCTCTTTGTTTCATAGGATAATCAGGAATGCTGAGTTAGGTTTATTTCATAATATTTAGAGAACAGAAATGAAGTGTTTGGTGTCAAGAAATAATTTCCAAAGTATTGACATATCTGAAATAAGTTTAAAACTTGGATGTCAATTTTTTTTATCAAAAACTAGTTTTAGTACGCATGTGTTTTCTGTCTCATCTTAATCCTTTGTAGATATAGAATCATTTATAATTTAATATATAACATTAAACCAGTTATTCACAATTCATTTTTAATATTATAATATAAATAATAATAGATACTGACATTTAACATTTCATGTTGATTAGGTTTTTGTTATTTAGCATTAGTTTCTAAGCACTCGCTTAGAAACTACTGAGTTTTCTTTCATTGATCACAAAGAATATTAACATTTGTTTTTCTGATTGGTCTCTATTTTTGATACCTAAGCTATTGGAAAGTTAATTGGTGTTTACAAAATTAGTTGGTGGTCATAGATATCTTTCAGAATATCTTACTGAAATAGAATCCCTGTTTCCAATACCAAATATGACCTATTTTCCTACTTTCATGTTATCTAGTAAACTTTAATTTCTAATTTCCAATATCTGGCTCGCTGTAATTCCCAGTCATGCTGGCCCCCTCTTCTTGTCCTGGCCCATTTCTGTGAGGCCTCCTACTTCAGAGGGTCCTGTCCACATCACTTGTTTCTCTGCATACTGTTTTTCAAGATGGTAACATAGTCATGACATTCTATGTTGAGAATTTATTACTTGTGTGTATTACAGTATGCGTTGCCTCATCCAAAAACAACCCTCACTGTCTCTTAGGAGAAAAGCAACCCATTTACAATCTATTTTCTTTTTCTATCTCCAGAAAATTTTCTGAAGTCATCTTTTGAAATCTGTACCTTATCAGACTGTCCATGCAGTGTGCTCCTGCCCAGTCTTAAATGACTGCCTTTGGAAAGCATTTCTTCCCACAGTTGTCATTCTTTAAAATTAGCTGCACATCGGACAGCGTCAGCGCACTGCTCTTTCCTTTGTGCACCATTCTCCTCTGATGCGGTCACAGTACTGTGCTGGCTTTCCTCTTACCACTCCTTACTCTCTCCTTAAATGTCCCATTTCTCCTTATAAGTAAGGGCTACCTTCATCATTTCTCTTTGGAATTTTTGTCAATGATTACAAAAAGCCTCAAGCTATCTATCCTGATCGCTTTAAAATGCCTCCAAATTATGTTCTCAGAAATAAGAACTAGTAGGGCCTTTCTCCATGAAATTTCAACCTCCTTGGAATGACCCATCAGCATGTGAAATGTCATGTGTCTGTAACCCAGTTCCTGTTCTTGTAGCAGCTTCTGGTCTTCACTGTCTTTACATCTAGTTCATGATTCTTTTCACCTTGTCATGTTCTAAAATCTTTTGCTTTTCCTCCTTTCTACTCTTTGTTTTGTTTGCCCTCTGCTTTTTACTCCTTGTCCATCCTCCTGAGTTTTTTAAGACATAACCTGCTCATTTCCAACCACCCTAACCAGGGTTGCCAAGAACATCTATGATCTTGGTTATTAAACTAGCCCTGTATCTGCTGTGTGAGATGTCTCTCCTGGCCTGGTATTCTGGCAAGGACTCCAGGTCCTTTCCAGCTTTTATTCTCCCAGTCTCCAAGCTGTCTCAGCCTGCCTGCATGATTCCCTGTTTCATAAACGAACTCATTTTCCTCCTTTCTTTTACGGTCGCCCCTTCCCCGTGAAAAACACCACACTTTTTTTTTTTTTTCCCAAATCTTTGTACTTACATGCAACTCTGACTAACACCTCAGTAGACACCGTGACCCGTTACACACAAGTGTGATCTGCTTTCTCTGGGAATTTAAGAAACTACCCGCTCTCCAGCCAGACCACTCCTCCTGTTCAGCGTGGCTCCGCCGGAGCGCTAGGAAGCTTTCCTGGGACGTGCGCCTTGGGCGCACATGCAGTCTTGTCTCTTGTGAAGGCCCGTTCCTTGAGAACCGAAACTAGGTTTTGTGAAGGTGTCTTGTGTTTTGGCCCCTGGAGTCCGGCATCAGGGATCTCTGTTGGGAATATGCCTCCTCATGGTCAGCCTGAGGGAGGCTCAGATGGCGGCCAAAGCCCTCGGGCAACACCTGTCTGTCCTGCACGTGTGCAGAAGCCTGTCCGCAACAGGCGCGTGTGTCAGACCGAACGCAAGACCGCGTGCCCCAGCGTCCTTGTTGCCTTGGCCCTTCCTGCCTGTGGCCTGCTCTTGGCAATTTTATTGTGTCCGCTCATCTGTCTGGTCTGTGCCGTTGCCTTTCTTTCACCAGCCGTTCACTTAAAGGCATCTTCTGTCCTGCATCAGCGCAGCCAGCCCTCGCACCTGCCCTCACTGCTTGCCGGCAAAGCCAGAAGTGAGCCCCGGGGCTGGCGGTGCCATCGTTGTCATGTGGCTGTGTCCTCTCAGTCGTTCCTCAGACTGAGGCGCTTTCTCTCTTGGGTACAAGTAATGAACACTTATCTGAATTTCCCTTAACTTTTTTTCATGTCTGTGTCCCTTCGTTATTTTACACCTTTGAGTTTGCCCTTGCTTTTTCATGCTTGCCATTAACGTTTTTGTCTGAGATTCAAGTCGTATTTTCTCTTACGTTTTAGGTCGCTCTTCCCTCTTTCCAATAGATGACGGTCTGCTGGACGACAGTCACAACGACCAAGTCGGCGTTTTAAACTCACCCGCCTGCTACTCAGCTCACCAGAATGGAGAGCGGGTAGAACGCTTTTCCAGAAAAGTCTTTGTCGGCGGTCTTCCTCCAGATATCGATGAAGGTTAGGTGATGCTTTTGACTTAAAAATTAAAAAACCTGAAATAGCATGTGAACGGGGGTGATGAATTTCTTACCTCTCACCTTAATTCCGTATGTTGCAAATAAGATTTTCATACACTGGCTCATAATCCTACTTATATCTTTAAATAGGAGACATTTGCATATGTAAAACCTTGTTTTATAGAAACCTCTTGTAACATAAAACTTAAAACTTTTGTGACCATCACATAAATACACATGAAGCAAAGGTGATCAGCCACGAAACTCCACCCTCAGCCTGTGCAATCAGAGGTTTTGTCTTTCATTTTATTTTTTTTTAAAGATTTATTTATTTATGCATACAAGCACTGGGGCACAGGCCAGAGGTGTGGGGGGGTGAGAGGATTCACCACAGAGAGCGGG